>JAECUM010002678.1:0-115985 GCA_016617855.1 Megalonaias nervosa | reverse complement strand
ATTTATTTGATCACATGCAAAAAATGTGGCATCCAATATATTGGACAAACCAGTCAACAAATATCTAAACGTATGAACCAACATAGATCAGGCATAAATAATTATATCGATCAATCATTTTCATCTCATGTTGCCGCACATTTTAACAAGAATTCCCATTCTTTGTGAGATTTCTCCTTTCAACCTATTGTTATAGCTGATTTTTTTTAATAATTATGTCCCGTCTACAATTTAGTTAAGAATAATTTTATATTATTCTAATTTACTGAATAACTTAACTAGTGAAAGTATAAACTAAAATATCATAAAAATAAGTTGAATAATTCTTTACAAATGAAAGGGCATTTTAAAATTAATTCTGATATATTATGATTAATTATTTATAAAATACTTATTCATTTTATGGGGCCCCGAGTGGCCGAGTGGTCTAAAGCGCTGACCGTTACGGATCACTGCCATCTCACCTCTGTCTGCGTGAGTTCCGAGTCCAGGCTCGGCTAACGTGGGTACGTGAGAAAGCCTGCCAGTAGCTTCTCGTGGGTCGGTGGTTCTTCCCGGGGTTTTCCCGGGTTCTTCCTCCACCATTAATACTGGCTGCCATGTATAGCCTATCTTGTGCTGAAAAATGGCGTTAAACCCTATAACAACAACATTAACTCAGTGTTAGCAACAAAAGATTTTCAAAAACAAGAGTTTAATTTTCAAATGCCTGCAGTTTTTATTTCTTTTGTATGAAGGTTTAAGACCTCCTCAATAAAACTGACAAATATGATTTCCTAGACAAGGAAACAATAATACTGCACTTCAGCCTTGATCTAATATGGATCAAAATTTCAAATACCTACTGTAACTATTAATACTGAACATGCCAAATCTGGGTTTTAGAGTTCTTCTGCCTGGGGTAGAGGCTGAAAGCAAACAGGGTGGTGTGCTGCCCAAATCCCCCCAAAAGTACCCTTTGAATGATGTTCTGCATTTATTCTAAATTTATATGCACATCAAGTACCCTATGAGTGATGTTCGGCAGTTATTCTAAATTCATAAGCACATTCATGCACTGTTTGCTACCTGTAGGCAACACTACTCTATAAACCTTACTGACCATAAATTGCCAATTCTTATAGAACTGAATCCATATCATGCCAGATGCATTAATTAATCTTGCTACTGGGATTTAAGATCAAGAGTTGAAGGTTACAAATCCATAGTGATAAAAAGTTTGGAGGTATTCATCAGAGATAATGAACCTATCATGTTCTTAGAGACTGAATAAAAAGACACAATCATATACTGCATGGTTTGGAAGGAGAACCCAAACAGGTGGCAAGTCTGTAACTGCTATCACATTAAAAACTCGGCCCTTAGATCTTTAGTCATCATGTCTTCCCTAATTTGTTTTGGAATGCACACTGAACCTTGAAAGAAATGCATTTTCATTTAACAAGGCATCTAAACTCTGTCAAATACATTGTGCACTTCGGGCAATATCTCCTTTACTTTAAATCTGACAGGAAAATGAAACTGATAAAGTTTGTTCAGTCAACTTCTGACAAAATGTTCAGTCATAAAAGAACATAAATTCATGTTGCTGATCAAATAACAAGTTTTCACATCACAACTTCTTCTCAAAGTCATGACCTATACCTACATGGATTTAAATAAATGGAAATAAATTACACGTAATTTGTTTTCATACCTATATGTATTACTATGTTATTTTGCCAATTTTTCTAAATCTAGAAAACTAACTTACAATTACCTTTGTTCCTGCAGGATTATTCATTGCAATCTGTGATTTAAGACTGAATTTTTTCCATAATAAAATATTAATGCACAATTACCAATAAGTACATATTCTGAAGAGAAGAACAGCTGTTTGTATTTTGTTGTTATTCTTGTTCTTGTTGTAGGGTTTAAAGCCATTTTTCAGCACAAGATATGCTATACATGGTGGCCAGTATAAATGGTGGAGGAAGAACCCGGGAAACCCCGGAAAGAACCACCTACCCACAAGAAGCTACTGGCAGGCTTTCTCACATACCCACATTGGCTGAGCCTGAGACTTGAACCCACACAGACAGAGGTGAGATGGCAGTGATCTGTAACGGTAAGCGCTTTGGACCACTCGGCCACTTGGGGGTTTGTATTTTGTAATACTCTAATAAATCATTACCACTTTAATGGCATTCACCAATTAGAAATTGTCAATTAACACAAAATAGCACCTGATATTCAAGTGAGTAATGACTCACCTCATGGTTTCAACATTACAACGTTTCCACTTGCAATCTTATTGCTAATAATGTTGATCAATAGAAAAGGACACTATATTAATTTACTGAACATAACACAGGTGCTAAGGCAGCATTTAGGGGCTTCATATTCTGTAAAAATGACAAAATGTGCCAAATTATTATCTTTTTATGCTCATCTAAGATGGGACCTGTCTTTGAAGTTGTGGTAGTCATCTAGAACAAATAGGTAACTAGCATCTTTCTATCCGATTACGAATAAAGAACAGTTATTGCTAAAAAGCATGAAAAATGAATTTGGCCAAAATCAAGAAACTCGGTAAAGCTCAACAATCTTCAATCATTTTGCACTGAATTAGCTCATTTAAGAATCAAACAGACAGAAACTGTGATAAATTTAAATTTGTTTTGGTTACAGTTGCCTTGATAAAAATAAATACAAAATGAAGCAGTAAGGAAATAAATTCAGAAATGCATAAAGATTGGCAAAACTGACCTATATTTCATTCTTTGGAACTACTGGATCATGGTGCAACTGTAAATCCATCATGCTTTATTTAAAAGAAAGAATGCAGTATTGTTTACAGTGCTAAGCTTTTATAAATACTGAGTGCAGCTGACTTGGAAATATAAAATAAGTGAATATAATAACAATGACGTAAATCACATCTTTTTCATTAAAAAAATACATTTGCAAGAGAATATGCACTCTAATCTTGTTAAATCAGGCTGCTTCTATCAACAGTTGTGTACAAGACAACCATGATAACCAGTGTGCCATGGTGTATGTCTGACCTTGTAATTGTTATTTACATGTGGTGATAAAGAAGGACAGGAAGAAAGAATAGATTCGAACACTGGCATTCAAAGTTAATTTGAGTCAAAGTTCAAGTTTATACTAAAAAATTTTTTTTAACTCAATGTCCAAGCCAGAGTTTTTCTAGACCAAACTTAAAACATTTATAAACTGTATGCATCATACGGAATTAAAATAATCAGAATTGCAATGACCATGTGAAGGACACTCAAGATTACAGTAAAAGTAATATGTATCTGTACTGCTTCAAACTCAAAATTGAAAATTAAAAAAAAAAAATTAAAATAGACCCAGGTTACTGTATTTGTATGTGTAAACATGAACAAGCTTTTTTCTGAGTGATACTTCACTTATCTTATTACTAACTTATTTATTATATACTGAATTTTATATCTAAGAGCAATTAAAAAATGAATCCATTTCATCTCCTATACAATGCAAAGAAAATAAACTGGAACATATATGTCAATTCAGTGCCTCTTCATGACCCCTGTGGAGGTCCAGAAAAAAACTTAATTTACTCTTGAAGGAAAATGTGAAGATTTACTTAAGTATAAAGAATTCCTCAACTCTTTTCTTTTTTCTTTCTATAACGATGTGTTTTAGTTTACTGTTTGATTGTTAAAAAATATATTTAATTTCATGTCACAAACTCAATGTCTGAAAAAATCCTTATATTTCACTAGTACCCATGGTGAGATAACGTAAAATGTAAATTTGAGGACAAATTCTGTAAAATTTACTGAAACTTTGCCTGACTGTTCAGAAGTGGAACCCAGTGGTAAAAGATGTAGTCAACATAAGCAGCAGACATGGGCTGGTTAAATAGTTACACAAAGCTGATGAATAATTCAAGTATGCTCCACAATTAAGGAAAGGGGGGGGGGGCACGGTCAGAAGGCACTTAACTGAACTGAATATGGTTGGAGGGAGCAAAGTAGATTGTTTCTCGTGTTTTATGCTAACCATTCCAATTTAAATTTGATGAGTCATAGGGTCTTTGAAAAACTGCCTCCCACCAACCCTTTCATTAAATATTCTGCAATAGCAATCATAACAAAATACAGTGTCCAAAACTATAATCAGTATACACTGGCTTTAAACCAACACAACTGGTTACACTTTCCCAACTTAGAATCAGCACTGATAGTTCATACTAACAATCAGCACTGATAGTTCTCAATAACAATCAGCACTGATAGTTCTCAATAACAATCAGCACTGATAGTTCTCAATAACAATTAGCACTGATAGTTCTCAATAACAATCAGCACTGATAGTTCTCAACAGCAATCAGCACTGATAGTTCTCAATAACAATCAGCACTGATAGTTCTCAATAACAATCAGCACTGATAGTTCTCAATAACAATCAGCACTGATAGTTCTCAATAACAATCAGCACTGATAGTTCTCAACAGCAATCAGCACTGATAGTTCTCAATAACAATCAGCACTGATAGTTCTCAATAACAATCAACACTGATAGTTCTTAATAACAATTAGCACTGATAGTTCTCAACAGCAATCAGCACTGACAGTTCTCAATAACAATTAGCACTGATTGTTCTCAATAACAATCAACACTGATAGTTCTCAATAACAATTAGCACTGATTGTTCTCAATAACAATCAACACTGATAGTTCTTAATAACAATTAGCACTGATTGTTCTCAATAACAATCAACACTGATAGTTCTCAATAACAATCAACACTGATTGTTCTCAATAACAATCAACACTGACAGTTCTCAATAACAATCAGCACTGACAGTTCTTAATAACAATCAACACTGATAGTTCTCAATAGCAATCAGCACTGACAGTTCTCAATAACAATCAACACTGACTGTTCTCAATAGCAATCAACAGTGACAGTTCTTAATAACAATTAGCACTGATAGTTCTCAATAGCAATCGGCACCGATAGTTCTCAATCGCAATCAGCACTGACAGTTTTCAATAACAATCAACACTGATAGTTCTTAATAACAATTACCACTTAACAGTTCTCAATAACAATCAACACTGATTGTTCTCAATAGCAATCAACACTGACAGTTCTCAATAACAATCAACACTGATAGTTCTCAATAACAATCAACACTGATAGTTCTTAATAACAATTAGCACTGATTGTTCTCAATAACAATCAACACTGATAGTACTCAATAACAATCAGCACTTATAGTTCTCGATAACAATCAGCACTAATAGTCCTCAATAACAATTAGCAATGATAGTTTTCAATAACAATCAGCACTGACAAGTTGACTCAAGCAATGGTGGATATGAAGAAGTAACTTAAACCTTGATTATTAGAAAATATAAATTCAACCTGTTGCAAAATGACTAGAGTTAACTCCAGTAATAATGAAGCTAAATGATTTACAACAACTGTATACTTAAATCCAAATCACATGTTATTGATAATATACTTTAAAATAACAAAGATCAAAAAACTTAATGTTCTTATTTTCTTGATTAGACAGGTGTTAACATTAATCTGTACTATATCTTTGATGTGTTAATATGAGTTTTAAATATGTTACATAAAGCACTTGAAGGAACTGTGCAATGTCCATCGTAACGAATGATGTATATTGTCAATGAACATGCCATTACTAACAAGACTTTTTAACTAAGGCAGTCAATTTTTTCTCTAAGTTAGACCAGTTTTCAGTAAGAAGTAACAAAACATCATGTACCGCTATTGTGAAGTTGGAAAACATGCATTTAAAAAGAACAAAAGTGGGAATCAAGACCGATGCTGTGATGGTAAATTTTATGTTCAACTAAAAGTTTGTGAAGTACACTAGACCGTAATTGTTGCCAGTACAGTTTCACAAACTGTAGTTCCAAACACCATGGAGCTTAATCACTTCTTGGATCCCTCAATGTGACATAATCCTTGGGTATTTTTTAATTTAATGTGGTGACATCAATCAGCTCTCCACCATGAGACATATCTCACATCATGACACATACTCACATCAACACATTATGTGCAATAAAATAAGTACTGCCATCCTGATATTTGTCCCTAAGAATCAGAGTATTCATTTTCACTCTTCTGTACAAATAAAACTTTTAACAGGTTATTGTCCATTTGGTCTTGAATATGTATAGCTTCTTGGATGCCATATTTAGAAACTTCTTCAATGCAACAGCTTGATCATGCAGGCATTTTGCATGAAAAAATAATGCTGTTTAAACTGTCTGAGAAACTCTGATAAAGTTAGTCTGGTTTCCTGACTAATTCTACTGACTCTAATATGAAACATGGTTCCCAATCAAACACGGTCAAGCCAATATCAAGGTTTCGCAGCAACAATCACATTCCATAACTTGTGCTTTTATTCCTAAGTCCATATTTTAAGGGTCATTTCCAAACGAGTCAATCATAAGGGTTGACAGGTCTGCCTCCCAAGTGGAATCCAGGAAACTGAAAATCCATACCAAAATTACATCTTCTTTTTAGAAAAGAAAGACAATTAAAAAGGACAATTTTTTTACTGCTCTTTAGTTTTTTTTTAAAAAAAGGGTCAAACTGTTAGGTTATATTTTAATACAACTGACGAGCTATTATTATATTTACAAATATATATTCCCAAAAGTCTCTACTCAGATAACATTACAAATGTGAACATCTGAACACCACTCCCTCACTTATTTCTCCATCTATAAAATATATACATTTTACGATAAATAGATGCAAATTTTACTGCTTAATATCGACAATATTAGTCAAAGTATTTCTCTTAAAGAGAAACACATCATTTAAAAAGGAAAGGATCGAGACTTACGGATAAATGATTATGAAGGAATGACTGGTGTAAACTCAGCATTCCGTAAAAAAGCAACCTAAAATGAAAGCCATTTCTGAACAGAAGAATAAATCATTTGTACACAGGAAAAAAACCATCCAATGTTAGCCACTCATTCATTTTTCTGCCCCTCACATTTCTGCTTGCAGACACTGCCTAAGAAATTGTGCAGGAGTAAGATGTGGTGTCTTATTTCATAAGATCTTCACATCACAAAATGTGCTAAACTGTCAGCAAGGTGGAACATGACCTCCCATTTAAATTTGAAGAATTACAAGTGTGTTCCCTCATTTCTATCACAAGAAGATGTTCCTTTTCTGTTCAGCTGGACTTTTATTTAGCTTGAAAGTAAAAGAAAAACTTTGAGCATAATTTAAACAACTTTAACAATGACCACAATATTGGGTGTGGACAGTCCTAAAGATGTATGAAATATATGGACAAGTACACAGATGCCTGTGGTTTCTCAATTAAACTTCCACCCAGGCCGACTCAACAAAAATAATAACTGTCATAATACTTCTTTTCTGGTATGAGCCAAGTGGTAATTTACCCATAAATCTTTTTTTTTTAAATTGAAGTGATTTCGATGATTCCACTCTTGTCTGGTGTGGATTAATTTTAAATATTGCAATGTGACAAGCCCATGCTTGATAAGTCATTTTCCTACTTTAAAAAATGGGTAGCAAATTTTCAATTTAAGAAGCCTTTAATGCTTCTATTTTAAGGAATACTGTGTCTCTGTACAAAATATTGTAAAAAGGTAGTTTAAACTCTGATCAAGAGATGCTTTTCAGTATGTTACTCAGAAATACAGAATGGACAACATATCATTGGTATTAGGGGTAATTTATTTCATCCACTAAAATTGAAATTTCAAGCCATGATGTTAGGTGATCATTCAATATTAACAACAGGTGATGTTACTCTTTATTCCCTTATATATGGTATAATCCATAAAGAAGTCATTTATTGTGGGTAATTTATTATTTCCTTCACGCAAAAAATATATTTCAACCTATCATGTTGGAATAAGGACATAATGATGCAACCTATTACAATCAATGTTCTGCATATTCCATGGTAAATCTATACCACATACATGGGTCTAATAAATGACTGCATGAAGAAGAATTAAATGCATGTGAACTGTGGCTGGTCAGACCATACGAACACCCTATTTACACTTCACTGATCTCAAAAACACTTCTTTTAGATCTTTAAAATCTATTAAAAAACTCTAAGTCTGAGGTTGATAAATATCTATGATAGGCAGAAATGACTAAAAATGCAACATGATGAATTAGAGACTGGCACTTTGTTAATGAAGGTAGTCAGACACACTGGCAAAGGCACAAGATCCGATGCCCGCTTTGGACATGAGCTTCATGCATTGGGTTGCCTGGGCAATCACAAGTTCTAATGGTGGCTTTTTTGGTAAACCATAAGACTCTGAAAATGAAATAATACAAATGAAAAATATATTTTTTGACAATGTAGGCAAGTTCAGAACCGCAAGACAGATCACACACTTATGCACTCTACTATAAAAAAGTTATGACTTATCTACTTTTTTTTAATCAGATTCATGTTTTACTGAACCTAAATGCATGTGATTTGTTGGCAGTAGAGATCCCACTTACCATTATAATGTTTTGTCCCACAGATAACAAAGAAGGTAAATGAATGATATTTTCCTATGTATAGGTCAAGTGGGAGATGTCAACATTTTACAACTTACAACTTTTATGACATATCCCCTAGTCACCTGATATATTCATAGGTTCTTGAATTAAATTATAAATAAGTTAATGAAGCAAAGAATAAAATGAGCATATTGATATCAATATGAGTGTTTTTCCCCTTTAATAATGCTAAGAGACTGGTAGATGATGCTAATTATATAATTATGAGCCTATCATATCATAAACAGGTTACTGCATGCATAATGTCCAACATGTCGGGAGAAATCAGTGTTTTGGCATGGCCGACTCACAAACTTGTTCACCATGTGACAAAACAACTTGACCACTCCACATATCAGACAATATATATAAAATAACCAAATTACATTATCAGTGTCTATACTATTTGTTATAATTTCCAGTGACTAATGCTTCATCAAATTATATGCTAGAAGATGTTGTTCTGTAGTTGCCTCCATGGTATATATGAGAAGTTGTGGTTATGGAATAGGTGTGAACAAAAAAAAACTAAAGTGGTGGTCTTTATATGATAACAAGAGAAACCTGGACTAAGCAAAACTTAAAATCTTCACACTTTCCATAAGCATTTTGAAAGGAAGAGTAGAATTCATATGACATTCATGGCAGTCTTGGATTTCAAATACAAATTAACTGTTTAGTTTTCAAGTGTCCCACCCAAGCAACCCTGACCATACTTGAGGGCCATGAAGAAAGAGTGATAGTTTGAAGTCCACTTTGTGTCCTACTTGTATCTCCCAATGCTACAAATACTAAAAGCAAACCCAGTACAATTCAGCTTTAGTCATTTGACTTTTGGACCAACTCCCTGAATCACAAGGGATGGGAGACATAATACATTTTAAAAAACTTGCCTCCATTTTAGTCAGTGCCGTTAAAGTTAGCATCACTTCATCAAATAATGTAGACATGATAGACTCATTGCTAGAGAGACTGGTGTACTAACAAAAAGAGTATATCAAAATATCCCCAGCATGGAGATGATGAAACAGAGAGCAATATTATCATCAAATTCAAGCAAGTCCTAAAAAATATAAATGCTTACCTAGAATAGCACTATTTAGAGCTGCACATACAGGCTCCCTCTGTACTGGATCTAGCTGGTAACCAACTGGGCTATTCCAGGGGTCTGAGTACGCTAGCAGACTAAATGCATCCTGAAATTACCAACAAACAAATGGGTCAAAGTCAGACTGTTATCACTCACCTGGCTTACATAACTTAAGAATTTCACTTGGCAGACTAATGGAGCATTGTAAAAACACAACCCTGTGCAAACTATCTCCCAAGTACATTATATCATGTTGATTTTCTTTCTGTTTTACCATTCTATAATAAACATTCTTTCCTCACATACAGGTATAATAAATATGGTAGATTTTGCTCAAAATAGAACTCATCCCAGATCATGACTATATATAGCTATACAAAGTTTAATCAAAACTGAACTCATCTGAGATCAAGACTATATGAAGTCATATACCAAGTTTAATCAAAACCAAACTCAGTCAAGATCATGACTGTATGCAGCCATATACCAAGTTTAATCAAAACTAAACTCATCTAAGATCACATCTATATGAAGCCATATACCAAGTTTAATAAAAACTAAACTCATCTAAGATCACATCTATGTGAAGCCATAAACCAAGATTAATCAAAATTGAACTCATCCAGGATCACATCTATATGAAGCCATAAACCAAGTTTAATAAAAAATGAACTCATCCAAGATCATGACTATATGAAGCCATATACCAAGTTGAATCAAACTAAACTCATCTAAGATCACATCTATGTGAAGCAATAAACCAAGATTAATCAAAATTGAACTCATCCAAGATCACATCTACATGAAGCCATAAACCAAGTTTAATAAAAAATGAACTCATCCAAGATCAGGACTATAAAAAGCTATATACTAAGTTTAAATTAAAATTTGATGAGAACTATGGTCTCCAGAGAGGTGATAAACTCGGATAATTGGATGCAAGATCAATTCATTAATAAGCACACAGCTCCATATGAACTGTTAAATGTCTTAGTAAGTTGGAATAAATCTGATTCAAATTCAGCCTTTTGAGTCGGAGTCAATCAGATACAAAATTACTTCATAGCAGACTTCTTTAGTTTCCCAAAGTACAAACTGTAATTTTAGTCACCTGTCCATAGTTTGCCATACAAACACTGGCATCTGATCTAGCATTAAAAGTTTTGAAAAATTGTACAAAGGATCCATGTGTCTATATCTAGAGTTACTGATCCTCTACTTAGCTGAAACAGTCCTACCATTCTATAAATATTCATAAGTTGCTTCAAGCATTGTCACAGTTCTTCATGCATAGATTAACTATTATCACAATTATCTCATCTGTTATTGACAGTAATTATAGGTCCCATTTCATTTCTTTTCATTTGTGAACAGTTTATCATATCATTGATACGCACAGGATTCACATATATTAGTCACACTCATAATCATACTGATACCTGAATGCAGCATACCATTCTTGAACACTTCTTTATAAGGGTCGAAGGGCAAAATTTCAGAGTTTCATACAAGTTTAATGGAGAAAACAAATTAAGGACAATTCAAGAACAGATTCCAGATTCTCAAGGAGAAACATAGAATCAAGATACAAGCTGAAATGACTCTTAAAGTATGTCAAATAAAAGAATAGGATAGGATAACGGTGCTTGAAAGCAAGCTGTATTTGCCATTACTGCAATCCAAACTGACAAGGTGTATAACACTGGCACCACAGAAAAAAGAAAACAAACAGCAAATAAGAAACCAATAAAGTCCTCAGAGTACAAAAGAAAAAAGGTGGTGGGGTAAAGAAACTTCTGACATAGAAATCAGTATGCTTTGTTAGCACTTTTGTCACTTTTTTTTAAGCCAGTCTCTATTCAATATTACTTCTTTTCAAATCATATTTCGTGAAAGTAACAAGAACCACATTTAGTGTGATGGATCATGATTGATCAATCGCTTTGTTTTACTTACTGGCCCTTTTAAAAAAAAACAGCTGATTAACACATGGTATACCCTTCATGAAGTAAAACTGTACTCCCAGAATGTATATGTTCCAGGATGGTGCATAAGGGAGAACACTCGCATGCAATTAGCAGATGAGATGTTCACTCCCTGTCCATTAAAAGCTTTGAATTCCATTTTTTTCCCCTTCAAAATCTTAGTATATTCAAGGCCATGGCCAGCACTTGGTCATAATTCAAGCATATTCAAGGACATGAAAAGGATTATAAAATCCAAGGACAGTCAAGGATATTCAAGGTGTGTACAAACCCTGTAAATGAACAGAACTCTGCCATGCAGGAAGTTTTGCAAAAACTCGGCCCATAAAATCGATACACTGAACCTTGCACATATTTGTGTAAAATACTGTGTATAAGCTATGGTGAAATCACAGCAGTAAACAGTTCTGATACATCAATCCTGCTCATGATCCAACTCATCCTGTATCTAGAACTCAAAACCAAGTTCATCTGAGATCTTGATATCTTGATGGTACAAACTGATATTCCAAATCTGATCATAATCAGATCAGAAATATGTCCTTCACAGTGGTAACAAGCTAAGCCTATCAGATGCAAGATCACCTGATTAATATGTAAAGACCTTGCTCATTTCAAATTCATCTGAGATTTTGATTAAGCTAACCTATGCTGCAAATCTCATTAAAATCAAATCAGAATTATAATGTTATGTATATTTAATTTGCATTTTGTGTTAGATTTTGTCCATGATTATATTTTATGTATATTTAGTTTGTGTTGTGTGACTGACCTTTGTTGATAATTGAGGGTAGGAGTTTAGGCCTACCTGACTAATGTCTTATTATTAAAATGATCATTATTTGTTGGTAAACAAGTCTACTTGGTTTCTAGTTCTGGATACTGCTTTGATTCTGACCCTAGAAGATTCCAGAAAGGAAATTTGTTTACAGTTTGATGGAAATTTCCAATAAGATGACCCTCATTCTTGTCCTCTTATTGTGTCTTAGGTTTTTATATATGGGAGAAGTATACAGAAATTCTTTATTCCTATTTTAACATCTGACTCATGTAACAAGTCTTTTAGCTGTGTACAGTTTTAATTTGAGAGGACATATTTCTTTAAATTATTCACTGGAATTATAAAATGCTCAATAATACATTTGGACTAAATCACTATTTTGGCATTATTGTGAATTCTCTTAGAGACATTTTGGATAACATCATTGTGATACATCAAGACTGTTAGCACATCATAACTATTCCAAGCTTTTGATAGATCAGCACACTCAAGATTGGAATTCATTCAAAACACCACTGGAATTCATTTAGAATACTCTATACTACTGGACCTGTGATATAACTTTTAGAACTATTTGGGATTTAATTCACAACACTGTTTAGCTCTATTTTAAACTGTCACTTCATATTATTACAAAACTGGTTAGTTTTTGCTCTTTTCTGTTACTTACTTTAAGACCATAGATTTGTGACATAATTATGAACTTCAGAGTAATAGCATTATACTGTGATGCACACACAATGGATCAAATATGACACACGACTGACAGAGGGTCATTTACAAAGCTGACTTGACTTTACATCCTGGTAAGCTTGTGAAAATTGTCAGTTCAGGCAGTTTCTTTGTACCCAAAACATAATGCATTCCAATCTGTCTAATACAGACAAGAAGGGATCTAAAAGATTCCACTGGATCTAACAATACACACCATATTCTGTGGCCACAGTTAGCTCAGATCCAGGACACTTAGTAAACAGTCTTGGCAGACTCCACCATATAAATTTTCCTTTAACAATTTACTACATGCCCAAAGAATCTTACATGGTTGATCTTATATTTGATAGGGAGCCAGAACAAATGAGGTGCTTATTTAATGCTGTCCACGAATCAATATTTTTTGATGCACTTAATGAAACTAGTATAAATCTCTGTTTTTTTTTAAATTTCACTGAAACTGTACCTAAAAATAATTGGGAAGCATAAAAGTGAGGTAATATGTAATATAAAGAAAACTGCACTAATGACTTTGTTCTAACTGGGAGGAAAAAACTGACTTGATATGGTACACCACAGCTTTACAGCCTTGATGTATTGATATACCAAACCAAGTGTCCATTGATGCCAAAAAAACATGTATGAAATTTTGTGTACATCACCCACAAAATATTACTGAGCAGATAAAGAAATGGCTAAATAACCATGAAATCACATAGAATATTGGTGTGAACTTAAATTCCAAACCCCAAATGAAACTGTGGTACATGTACCTAATATAGCTCAACCATATTCCTCTAACATAGAATAAAAATAAATTTTACAAATCAACAAAACATTACTGTTCAAAAATTATCAAGTGGGTAATAAATTTAGACAGGTGAAAGCCAGATGGATGAATGAAAAGACAGTGTGTTCCGACAGCAAAATGTCTAATTTCTCTACAGTATAAAAATATTGGGTGCATCATTTTAAGAATTCATGTAAATAATTGGAGAAAATCACTTAAACACTGACATACCAGCACACCCACCTGCAAAGCTTTTTTATTTGCTTCATTTTTGCCACATTCTCGCCTAAGGTGCAGACTCATGGCCTGAAGTTCCCGACCAAACTGCAACATTTTTTCCACTGCAACTTGACTACCTCCACATAACTGGCGTTTCTGAGAGGGGCCATCCACTTCTATGATACAATAGAAAAGAAAATGTAGAAATAAAATTGTTCAGTCTTCACCATTTTAAAATTATACATACAAGAAACATGTTCTAGGAGGAAAGCTAGAAATATTTTCATGGAGCACAAATACTGCACCACATCTATCTAGACACAAAATTTAACCCAACATATAGTCAAATGTAAGGAAAAGGCAGGTAATAATATATGCATCTACCAGACTTTGTATCTTTTAAACCAGTAAAAAAAAATTCAATGCATAATTTCTCATTGATTTGTAAAGGCCTCCCTTTAAATGAGGTGGCAAAATTTTACTTTCATTTCTGGCCAACATTGATATTCTGATTGACAACAAAATAATATGGTCAGACATTTGTAGTTATGATTGAAACATTATTTCTTATATTTAACTTTGAAACTGTAAAACTGAATAATTTCGAACCACTTGTTTGACAAAAGAAACACATGAAGGGAAATCTTCATAGGCCAGGTGTCTGACTACCTCAAGCATCTGAAAAAATTGCTCAATCATCCTGACTTCATACATCCAACAACAAAGCAGATTAAGGGATCAACTTCCATGCACAAATGATCCCATCTACTGTGAAACACTTTGTTTTCATGGGTTTCAAATTTTGTGGTCTGCATAAAGAGTATTTATTCGTGGGTACCTAATTTCACAGATCTATCATTTACATAAAAAAAATAATTGATGTATACATCTCTGTAAACAATTATATCAACATTCATTTCCATGCATTTGCAAGCAATAGATGTAATCCATACTGCAGTTATTAAGTTGATTAATCAATTAAGTTATTCATCTTGCATAAATGTGGAGATCTTAAAGAAAATGTCAACTTTTTTCACAGTTGTTTGAGTTGACACATTTAATACTACTATTATATCTTAAGTAATTAGGTTTTCATGTGTTCTTAAAGCCTGCTTTCAAAGCCTAAAATTCTCAACAATTAGGGATTAAGTGCCTGAACAATGCCAATGATTATAAACTTCTTTTGTTCAAAACAATCCTGCCAAAATTACCCAGTGGGAACCCCTTGTTACTGGGTGACCTTGACCACTGGTCAAAAACTGTATCTGTAAAATTCCAATGAATCGGTGTTAATACTGTTATGCTTATTTAATTTGCACTGTTTGTTAGTTTTTCTTAAAAATTTTAAATTTCATTATTTGTTATTGTAATGTAACATTGTATGTTGGACTTGACCTTGTCCAAAATCAAGTTCATGTGTGTGTGTGTGTGTGACTTGGATTTTTAATGTAGCTTTAACAATTTTTCAGTCATATCGCTACGATGTCTGCAGTGTGGCAGTTTATAGTGATGTCTAGCACTGGGGCATCGTGCCGCAGACATGTAGCATGATGTCCCACCCAGTCACATTATCCTGACATCAGGCCGAGCAGTCCTAACACTAACCTCTTAATGCCGAGCACCAAGCAAGGCAGCTGTTAGTACAATTTTTATAAGTCTTTGGTATGACTCGACCAGGGATCGAACCCACAACCTCCTGTATCTGAGGTGGACGCTCTAACCTCTAGGCCACCAGAGCGGTCTACAATTTTGGTAACAGACCTTCTAATTATAACTGAGATTTTTTATCGAGTCAATATTAAGAACTTTCTATAAAGTTGATTTCCATCAGGTAATAGGTTTCTTTTAAGAAAATGCTAATTGTCAGTTTAGGTCATGTAGAGGACTTATAATCTTGTTACTGGAAAAATTATTCATTTTTTCTTTAAGATCTTAGAAGAATCAACTGTATTATTGTTGTGTCTAGAAATTTATATAGGCTGGAAGTATATTTATTCAAATTATTTAAAAGTGATTCTTCTCTGGAAATGCAAAGTGCTCAACAAAAATAACATTCTTGGAAATAGAAACTTGAATTAATAATGAAATTTCAAATAAGGATATATCTTGGATTGTATTATTGTGATCCAACAAAAGACTGTTGGTACATCACCACAACACGGGCCACCACAGGCACATCAACACATTCAGCATTGGATTTAATTTAGATTTCTACTTAAGTTTATTCAGAACTTTAATTATTAGGACTTATGTCTGTAATTCTAGGATTATTTGGGATTTAATTCACAATAATGTAAGTTCTTCCCTTTTTACATTTTCACTTTGTATTCAAGGGAAATAATTGGTTCAATTTTACAAAGCTTGTTGTTCTCACTCTTTCATATTACTTACTTTAAGACCATAGTCATAATATTATTGTTATGTATTTTGATGGCTTATGCTAAATAATTTGTTACAAAATAAGCAAAATGCAAACTGCAAATATAAGGACAATGATGTACATTCAGATCAGGTCTCTGTTGACCTGAACACATCTATCCCTAAGCCAATTCATGCTAGGTGGCTTATCTGAACAAATGACAAAATAGCACTTTGGAGTAACCTGATGGAAATGGGCTTTGAGAAAGTGAAATTAATCTGCTGATTGTTTATTTAAGCTAGTTAAACTGTTTATTTAAACTAGTTGATACATGCTTATAACACAGGGTCAGGCGTGGATCCCATTTTTTAAACCAGAAAATACACAAACATTGATCCCTATTTGTTGAACTTAAAAAAAATTGCTATCAAAATTTGTAACTGAAACTTTGATATATCGCTCATTTTATCTTCAAAAACGGTAGAAAGAACCTGGAAATTTTAATCCACATTAGGAAATTATTAACCCTTAAAAAGAAGTCATATAATTTGTTACATTTTCTTTCCAAACGACATTCTTAGTACACTGTAATTAATGATATTCAAGGAAATTTCAATCAATGAAAATGTCATTTATGCCTAGTGGAGGCAGTACTTCAAAAAATAAATACCAATTAAATAATTTATTATCAAGTGAAATTTGTGTTTCAGTTCTATCTTTTAAGTGTAATCATCATAAATACAATGTCTCCTCTTGAATTTAAATGCAAAATGTGTCAATCTACCATAACAATTATGTCCACAAGCATTTTTCTGAGAACCTAATTAAAGTCCAACCATGTTTTGATATCTTGCAAGCAGAAGCATATGCTGTATTGATGCACTGAATTAAAACCTTGCCTCCTTTGTATCATCATGATAATTACCTCTTTTGACTCAAATAAAGGCAGTGGAATAAAAGACCTGCAATAAGATCTTGCAACCTCAATCATGTGTCAGGTGAACTCACTTCAGTTGATCATGCAAACAGTGTTATAAATGTTATTTTGTAGGTAATATAATTAAACTACATTAAATTAACCTACTCAATCATAATTGTGATCAAAGAGAGCAAGGTAACCAAAATGAAATTAATACTTTCTAAAATAAACAACTTTGTTTCACAGATACGTACCATTGTAGGGGAAAAGAGTTTCAGAGAATTCCTGAATTGGCACTAAGATATCTTCTGGGATGAGAAGTAGTTTCACTATTACTTGCAATGAAATCACTGCATCAATGTTTTACTAATTGAACAGTAAAAAAATTGAATTTCGATGTAGACAACTGTCTCACAAAATAAATGTTGTTTTTGTTTGAAAAAAGGAGTCTTGTTTGGTAGTGTATCAACAGCTAGTCTGGTTCCCTGCTTCGTTGGCTCCCTGCTTTGCACTATACTATTATCTGCCACTCAGGGAACCAGACTAATCATCAAAACAAAAATCAGTGACACAATGCACATGTTTTTTGCAAACACGTTTGTTGTTGAAACTATTTGGAATAATTTTAAAAAAATTTCTAATGTAGGACATTTTGAAAATAAATGTAATCTATACAAAATAATGAGCATCATTAGGAAAGGCACTTTATTGACAGTTATTCTTGAAGTGATTATAAAACGAGGATTTAGTCATTAAACAGCCCAGTTCCCACCCCAAACCTGCATTTTCTGGGTGTTTAGCAGACTTGTTTGGGAGGTCCCTCTATAACTTGCGCCCTCGTTTATAGTGTAGTCTATGTTTTTGTATTAACCACATTCATCACTGTCATATTGTACATGAATCTTACTGGGATTTTTTTGGGACATTCAGTGAGGCAGTTTCATATCATTTTAGTGGGATTTTAACTTTCTCACATAGTTATGAAGCTTATATCTAATGAATTGTCAGTGTGCAAGGTAGATGATTATTAGGGCTTACATGTTTATTGGTTGTCACTTACATGTTTATTGGTTTTCATTTCATAAAATCTAATTCATTCACATACACTGTGTTTGGTGTTTAACTTAATCCAAGATCCATTTGGTTTTAATCCAGTTACATTGGTATACCAACCCTTGATAACTTATGCCCTGATAACTCACAAACCCACTTACAACACAAGGTCAGTTGTGAATCCCCCTTTTCTTTAACTAGAAAGCACAAAAAATTTGACCCCTATTTGCTGAGCATGAAGAAAATCGCAATCAAAATTGGTAATGTGTGTGTGTTGGATTTTTAACGTAGCTTTAACAATTTTTCAGTCATATCACTACGATGTCTGCAGTGTGGCAGTTTATAGTGATGTCTAGCACTGGGGCATCACGCTGCAGACATGTAGCATTATGTCCCACCCAGTCACATTATCCTGACACCAGGCTGACCAGTCCTAACACTAACCTCTTAATGCTGAGCACCAAGTGAGGGAGCAGTTAGTACCATTTTTGCAAGTCTTTGGTATGACTCGGCCAGGGATCGAACCCATCAAAATTGGTAACTGAAATTTTGTTATATCGCTCATTTTATCATCTAAAACAGTTGATATAACCTGGAAATTTGAATCAACATTATGAAATTATCAACTTTTAATAAGAAGTCATGTATTTCGTTAAAATTTCTTTCCAAACAAAATTTTTGGTAGACCAAAAATAACAGTGTGCAATGAAATTTTGATCAATGAAATTGTCACCGCCTATTTGAGGCAGCACTTTAATAAAGTGAAATGCGTGTTTCAGTTATATCTTTTAGTTTGGTTTAAGTGTAATGATCATAAATATGTGTCCTGTTGTATTCGAACACGAAATATGTCAATCTACTGTAGCAAGTTATGTCTGTGATCGCTTCTGTGAGAACCTAATTAAGTGCCAACGGTGTTTTGATACCTAATTTGGGTAAGTATTTGTTGTATTGTTGCAATGAATTAAATGTTGACCTCCTTGTATTACCATGTTAATTGCATCTTTTGTAACAAATAAAGGGAGGTGGACTAATTGAAAAGTTAAAAAGCATGCAAATCCAACCTGCGTCAGAGCTAGCAGCAACAGTCTAGTGTCAGGTCAACTCATTTCAAGTGATCAATCCAACACTGTTACAATTTTGGGGTGAACAGAATATAATTAAACTACCTTAATTTAGCATATTCATTCACAAATGTGATCAATGATAGCAAGACAGCCAAGCATAATGAATACTTGGTGATGTAAAATTCTGTTTTCACAGTTTTATTATTGAACAGATAGTTTCAGAATTTGTCATTAATTTGTAATTCCTGAATTGGCACTCAGAGATTTCCTCAACAATGAGAAGACAGTTTCACTACTACTTGCAATGAAATCATGGCATCAATATTTTATTATAGAACAATTAAAAACAAATTGACTTTTGATGATGATGTCTGTTTCACAAAATAAATGCTCCGTTTTTGTTTTTTTTTAATAAAAGGAATCTTGTTTGATTGTGAATTTGAATCAATAACAAGTCTGGTTCCCTGCTTAGTTTCCTCACTGCACTGCAATCCACAAGTGCAGAGAGCAAAGCATGGAGAAGACGGATCGGGGAACCAGACTACAGCATAAAGCAGTGATGTATGTAATACACAATATTTTCGAGTACACATGAAGGTTGTTGAAACCAGTTGGAATAATGTTAACGATCTCTCAACAGTTGGATATCTTGAAAATAAAGGTCTATTTTACATAAAAACAAATAACTTCATTAGAAAAAGCACTTTACTGACAATTATTCCCAACGTGATTTGAAAGCGAGTATTCAGCCATTAAACAGACAAGTTGCCCCCCCCCCATAGCTTTCTCGATGTCCAGCAAAGATGGTATCATTTCATATTGTTATGGAGGTCCCTCGATAACTCACACCCTTGCTTATAGTGCAGTCTATGTTTCTGGACCCCAGTGGGTGCAAGTTATTTAGGGAGAGATGTACCTTATTTAAGATGTAGAGTTGTAACAATTACATGAAAACTTTGTATTGAAATGTTGCCAAGTCATCCATTCAAGAGTACTGACAAGATTTTCAAGAAGGTCACTTAGGCAGCTATAATGTATGTCCAATGAGAACCATTTTCATTTAGGAATAACAATACATAATAATAAATCTTGTCCTGAAAACTCAATGTTGATATGACTTTTATTCACTAGGTTTGGCAGCAACAACATTTTCAAGATACCTGCCATTGCATCCATACTTTACATCAGACTGGCACCATTTTCATTTAGGACCAACTAGACATCCTAATAATAGATACAACCTCACTGTGACAACCCCATGTTGATATGACCATCCAATGCGAAGAAGTAGTGATACCAAGATTTTCAAGATGGTTGCTGTGTGAGCTGGACCATCTTCATTTAGGATCAGCTAGAATTTGGGATGAATGTGAGTGAAAAGTTTTCATGGCAATCATCCAAGTATTTTAGAAAGAGTAGCAATAACAAACTTGTGCTAATGGACAGATGGGCATCTAAGGTAGAATAATGGACAAGCTATCCATAAGCTCTTCTGACATAAGACCAGTAGAGCAAATAAATACTTCTGCAGTGTTGTTTCAAATAAAAGTAATGATATAGAAAATAAGAGGGAAGCAAAGATCAATCAAGCAAACAAAGAACCTATCAAGTTTTGTTAATTGGTTGTTTAACAGCAAAAACAGCCAATCAATTAAGTTTGATAGCATAAAACAGCACAGGACAGAAAGTACTGCTATTGTTGCTGGAGTCATTAAAGACAGACAGCATTAGCCATCAGGAAAGAAATTGGGATGAACATTTTAATCTGGAGAAGTAAAGAAATTTCAACAGCAAATGGTTTTGATGGCTGAAATACAACAAAAAATCATTGAATGAAATGTTTTGTGAGTTATGTCAGAGGTACAAGCAGAAAAATACTCCTGACAGTCCAGCACTTGCAGACTCTGCAGGATGTGATGAATATGTACATTCCCCAGCAGATCAAACTAGCAAAATACAACGCTCTTGTTACTATGTCTGACAAAGTGTCAGACAAGGCAGATGAAGTGATAACAATGATATTTTATAAAGCCTATCAATAATGTACCTTGTCTGCATCAAGTGCAAGTTCCAAGCCACTTACAATATCTGGCACAGGAGTCTAAATCTAAGTAGAACAAAGCTAATAAAATTTTCGTAATTTTTTAAACGGACAAAAATAAAGATTTTTTTTCCCCCTGTATATTTTCCAAGTAGTACAAAATAATTAAAATAATTTTTGTGTATTAAAAACATTAAGAACTCGGCAGAGGTAAATAAAAAAATGACCTATTAGCAAATGGGTACATCATCAATGGCCACAGTCTGCTCTGTAGGGCTTTAAACAGATGATCTGGCATTGAAAAACAAAATTAGAAGAGATGGGGACATGACTCCTCTGCGTGACAATATCAAAAGTTTCAAATCCAATTCCTTCAAGGTTTCACCAATACAAGCAATATCGCATATAATGATAAAGATCTGATCAAAACGGGCCAAAACTATTACCATAATGGAGATACACAGGTACTTGAGCTGTGCCAGTTACAAGCAATATCCCAAGTAAAGATCTGATGTGAATTGTCAAAGGGCTATAACTCTTTTTTTAAAAAATTAAGTTGACAATGCCATAAATAGCACATCTAGGGCTATAAGACAATCTTCATACCAAACTGTATCAGAATATGGTGATTGATTCTTGAACTATGCTGGCTACAAGATTCTACAAAAGAGAGATGTAGAATTGCTTGTAAATGGGCAATAATTTTGCCAAAATTCCACCCAATGATTAAGCCTTTAAAAGGCACATCCAAATATAGACAAATCACCTTGCAAATGAGAACCAATTATGTATAACACCTGCTGGACTTGGGTGGTTAAAAAAAGTGTGAACAGACAGATATTGATAGACAAACGGATAAGGTGATTATTATATGGTTCCCACATCTCAGTAAACCTTAAAGGCTTTTTGCCACAATGCTTTGTGTAAAATCAGGTCAACTTCTGCTCAGCAGGGATTTTGTAGAAATTACTTAAAAATCTGTTTGGATCTTTTCAGTAACAATGGCCATTTTGAATAGTGGATCAGTATCACTTGCGCAAAACTGAACAGCCTCCAAGCCAGGATGCTGTGTTAAATATTCTGTTAGTAGTTTTTGTCATTTGTAAATACTAGGAATGCATTCACGCCTTGATGCTTTCTGTCAAATTTTGTAAAATTTTTTAAAGTAATTTTTCATAAGTCATTTAAAGATTTTTACTTATTTTTAGTAATGGCTGTCATTTTTGATGCCAGATTGGTATCATTTTGTTAAAATCTAAAGCCTTCATGCAAGGATGTATTCTCCTTTATTATATTAAATTCTGTTCAATGTATTCGAGTTGTTGTTTAAAGGTCTTTCTAATTTTAGTAACACCTGCCATCACTGATAGACATGCAACATCAATTGTACACACTTCAAACAACTTCATTCTTTCAAATACAGTTCAATTCTCTATAGTGGGTTAGTTTTCCTCAGAAAAAGTCATTTACAAGTTTACTGATTTTTTAGTAATAGAGGCATTATATGACAGCATGTTGTCATCTTTGTTATTTTGAATGACCTTCATGCCAGGGTGCTTTTCAGCCAAGCTTGGTTGAAATTGGTTCAATGGTTTCTGAGAAGTTAAAACTAGTATCTGTTGACAGATGACTGACACTGGTCAAATGGACAGATAACAGATTATGCATGCCAGATGTGGAACCACATGATAAGCTCACCTGACCTTATGGCCACATGAGCTAAAAGAAAATTCAAGAGTGGTTTAGAATTGTTGTCCCTTAATAGTATTAATAAAGTTTTTTGCTTTACATACATGCCTTTGAAAAAACTGCTCATCAAAATTTTCATGCAAGAAAAAGAATATGTATATATGATACATAAAACATAGGCTCTGTTCATGCAATGCCCTAAGTGGATTTGATGTATTATGGTACATATGCACTTAAGTACCGTAACTGGATTTTATATATTATGGTACATGTGCACTTAAGTACCCAAACTGGATCTGATATATTATGGTACATGTGACTTAAATGCCCTAACTGGATTTGATATATTATAGTACATGTGGACTTAAGTGCTCATAAGATGCCTAATTATCAATTCTTTGATATCACATATATGTAACACGATGTACTGGATGGAAGAAAGCAATGACATATTTACCCATCATGTCATCCTCTACTTCACATGCGTGATTATTTCCATTCATATAATGTCCATCAGAGTTTCCGTTTGCAATTACCCCTGAATTTTCCTCCATGACACCATCCCTCATTTCAACATCCTCTATGAGGCGAGAGTCAGTGGTGTCACCATTAATGGCAACATTGTTCAACACTTTTGCATTTGCTACATTCATTGCTTCTTCTGAGATCATCTGCAAGTCTGTTTGGTTGCTATGGCTCAGTGAACTCTGACTTTGAGAGCCATGACCTTTGACAATTTTGGACCGACTAGGGCTGCTGCTCCCTGAATTGGTGCCCCCTGAGATACGTGGAGAATGAAGGTGGTGAACTGGACTCATGCTCGGGCTGGACCGATTGCTACCACTGTGTTGAGATCTTGGGCTACGAATTGCAGCACCCCGAACTTCACTATCTGTGCCATTCACCATTTCAATAAATTGTCTACACTTAAGCATAAATAACAAATTTGAACTGTGTTCTAGTAGTCCTGGGTACAGCTGTTGTGTGGTTTCTATTGCTTCACCCATTCTTCCTGCCAATACTAACTTCTGTATTCCTAAAATGTAAAAACTTGGTGAATACAAATGCTTCAAATGAGCAACCTCTCTGTTTTAGGTTGGGAGACCTGTACACTATAAAAAATATATAAATGAAAGTTTAACATATTTTATTTTGAACCATTGTTCTCACTGTTGTAGATCGATGCTGCCTTGACTGAGAACCAAACAATACCAGGTACATCAATGAAATCTCAAATGAATTAGTATTTTTTTTACTTGATTTTTACTCTTCTTAAGAATTCATGCATAAAACAGCAATCTTGGGCATAAAAAGACAAAATGTAACTTAGAGGCAACATAAGCCTCTTGACTCAATGTTGGTTAAACAGTTTTTTAAAAAGTGAATCCAAGTACAGTAGTCCCCCTCTTGAACAGCCCCCCTGACCAGTGGCCACCCGCTCCTTACGGCCAGAATCCGACGGCACCGACGAATTTGTGTTCAAAAGTACCCCTCACGAAAGGCCACCCCGCTAATGTGACCAGCGGCCAGCATATTAGTGCAAAAATATAAAATTTACCCCGCACAAGCGGCCGCATTTTATTTCGTAATATGTATCCAGAACCAATTTTATTCATAACGTGTGTTAAGTAATCCAATTTCTATTTCCCGATGTCAGGTTTTCGTTCCTGAAAGAAGTGATGACTAAAGTACATGTACCACTAAGGTTAATATCATATCATTTGCGCTTCACGAGAAGCCATATTTATTCCATAAAGCCAAGAAAGACTCAAATTTTAATCCCTTCAAAAAGGTAAGTACATGTAATCCAATTAGCCTTACTGCTGTGTTATCATGAGATGTCCGGTTTAGTCACTCTGATAATTGTTAAGATTACAATTACTGAACAGTAGTGACAGCTGAGAAGTGGCGGTATTGATGTACAATACACAAGTCAGCGGGAAAATGGTTTGATAGACTTTATGGCTTCCCTTAGTAAGATGTTGAGCTTGTTCATTTTCATAATTAGTGGCTATTACTACTGACAATAACTGTCAAGATTACAAATCATAACGGCCGCGAGGTGCTATTGTTCAGATCAAATCTGCGTACATATTGTAGCCATTTTGGCTTCTCTCCCTTAGTGTAAAGAAATGTAAACACAAATATGGTAGCAGACTGCGACTAATGAATCACGTGACAAGATCGCTGCCTTTAAAAAAACACATGGCATTTTGTTTAAATGCAGAAAAGTTGTTTTTTTAGTCTTGTAGTTGGCAACACTGATGATTACAACCAGACGTAATTGTCAAGATCATAACAGGGTCAGCATAGTCTAAAAATAGATTTTTGCAAACACACACACACACAGAAATTAGCCTTGAACAAAACAGGATACCAGAAAAAGACCGAAACATCACGTGAAAACACACATTCCTTTACGACGAAGGCATTTCGTCCGCTCTGCAAAAGTTTCGTCTGCATAATTAAATCGCATACAGTCAGCAACATCCGAATAAATCATTACAAAACATTAACATGTCATCACGTAAATGGGAGACGATTATTTTAGAAAAAAGTCGGCTATTCTACTCAACAGCGAGTGAAGTGGGGAGGGGGAACTTGCCGAACGATTTTAGGTAGAAAACACTCGAATAAAACAATTTTATGTTGAAAAGACTCGAATAAACAACATCGTAACCGATAAGGTTATTCAGCAGCAGTGGGAAAATGGAGCAAACGGAAAGAGAATTATGTACCAAGATTTAAATGACGTTTTTGAATGGTTTTGCAATGTGCATGACAACAACACCCGCTCACATATCATGCTTACGTAAGAATAAGAACTATTAATGCATATTCAGTTGAAATAAGTCTATTATTATAACAAGAAGAACCTTTTAATAATTAATGTTACTTTTAAACGAAGATATTAAATGCTTTGAAGAATGAAGCTTTCTTACTGCGTACATTACATATACTTCTCTCAAAAAATTTATTCCCCGTCTGAAAGGCCACCCACCTTATAAGGCCACTTTCCCGGTGCAGAAGGGGTGGCCGTATAAGAGGGGGACTACTGTACTGTCAATTCATTTTTTGTGGACAGTAATTTCTGTGGTTTTGGAAAAAATTATGTTGCTCCTTTGTGCTCAAAATTCATTGATGTGTGCCAAAAGGAGAAAAGGACTACCTTTATTCCGACTACCTGATCAATGTCTGCTGGTTTTTTAAAATTCATGGTTTGTGCCCAACACAAAATTCATGAATACTGGCATTCCACAATTAAAAAATGCATCAATGGTATTTTAACTTGAAGTTTATCCAATGTACAATATTTGATTTCTTAAGTACATAAGAATTTAATGGTTTCTAAAAGCATGGCATTACACATTGAGACTATTTGTTGCTTACTTCATTTAAAACTTACTCAATTAAATAATAAAATAGTTATATTACTTAACATTTTATTGTGGCAATAACTAGTAAATTATTTTTTCAATCATAAAGCTAATTTAAAACACTGCCAGCTACGTGCACCATCTAATATTCAAAGCTGTGCACTGTTTTTGTTTACGAAGTTCTTACTCTGTCTATTTCTGATAGATGTTAGGTCCTCCTCAAATGATTGTCCTGTCGACTTTGCAAATGCCTCTGCTGTGGAGCAATATCCATAGTGCACAAGATATGAAGAGACAATCCTGAAATGCAAAGACACAGAGGATATAATGAATGTTTGCAAGCTCAAAATTGTACTGAGATATTTTTACTACCTTTTGACTATGACTACTACATTGATCTGTGTATAATGTGTGCTCAACTACAAACAGCACAGACTCGGGTGCCAAGGCATAATGTACCGACAGATTTGAGTCAACACTATTTCCTCTGATGTCAAGCAAAGCAATGACTCCTGTGTCATGGCATAATGTACCAGCAGCTTTGGGTCCCCAATGTTTCCTCTACTTAATGGTTTCAACCAAAGCAGACTCATATCGAACCTGCAAGATTTTACATACAAAATTTTCAAACATGTTCTGAATGATGACATTGTTTATGCTGCATCTACTGCTGCCAAAAAAGTTATGCACATGTCTCACCATCTTCTAAATTCAAGCTTGACACAATTTTTAGTTTAAAAGCCATCATGGATATACCTTTGGAGAGTTGTTTGCCATTCTCCTTTCTTGTCACTCACTGGAAAACGATGAACTGTCAGGCTGGTTTTCATCCTCCATTCCTGAAATAAATAGGTATAAATTTAACCTGATTAGAGCAAGTATATTCAAAGAGCACAAAATATGCCAATCTCGAAAGCATTATTGTGATCTAGGAAAACGAAAATGTGAGGGCCACACAAAGGCACATTAAACAATAACTAAATTTAAGAAATATGTTTTTAGTTCTGCCCAAAACTGTCTGAAAGTATTATAGAAAATGCACACAATGAATGTTCCCATAACAGATTCCATTTTTGTCACAAATACTTTTACAAATATTGTACAGTGGTATCCCTCTTACAAGATCACTCCTCCTTCGCAGAAAAGTGACCTAACATGAGGTATGGCCTTTCTAGAGAGGAATCACAAAGATATGTGTAATAATTACTTACAGAAGCTGATTTGTAAATATTTCATGTTTTTCCATTCAAAATTGCAAGCATGTTATGGAATCAGTGTGCTCAAGCTTATATCAATTTGTTAATTAATTAATATAATTTTATGAATAATCATTAATCATGATGCAAAACCACCCTGACACTAAAATCAGGGCCCGACCATCTGGCTGAACTATCACTGTCCAGCCATTCCATCATTCACTGCTGTAGAATGTACAACTGATGATGTTTATTTAAATCTTTCTGACATCAAATTTCTCAGAGTTGATCAATGGACTCATTCCCTTTTCATTTAGTCCAACTGCTTTTACTTTTCATTCTAAACTGAAAATATCATATGACATTTTGGACTTTTCGCAACAACTTGTTCCTTCATGGGCAATTTTTTGTCAGTATATTAAATGCTCAGTGTTTACATTTTGAAATCTCCACATGGGTTTGAATCTTGGGTTTGGCCAATGTGGTTAAGTGAGAAAGCTTGCCAGTAGCTTCCCGTGGGTCAGCGGTTCTTCCCAGGGAGCCTATCATTTTGCTGTGAAATGATGTTAAAATCCACAACAACATTTTGAAATCTGTCAAAGAGACTACAATGGCTAACAATACTGAACTTCACAGCAGTTGCCTTTCAACATTTAAAGACAATTATTGGTGATAACAAAAGACATTAATTGTAACAAAACCTCTAGCATCTGTGGAACACACAGCAGTAAAGATAATTGAGTTACTTACCTCTTTCTACAGATTAGTTCTAATATCTGCATATTGGAATATATGTCAATTTAGAAATCAACAAATATTCATCAGATTGCTATCTGTAAGCTGCATTATGTGGCTGCTTCTGACAGGTAAATCTGAGCTTTTGCACTAATATTCAAGTAACTGTCTGCGTCAGACAGGTGGCAGTCCTACAGCCAAGGAATTCTGGCCAGATAAAATGGATACCCACTAGTTCAGTGGAGGTCGTTCAAGACAGGGATAACCATATATGCTTTCAAAAATGGTAAGAAATGTATATATGATAGAAATTGTTCTCTAACCAGAAATGTATTCATAAATCACGAGTGCTGAACCAATATGGCTGAAAAACAGACCTAAATGCAAAATTTAACTGAACATATACTGTAAAAACAGAAATATTTGTGTAAAATTTATTTTTCTTTTCTATGGGTCATGAATATCCATGAAATTTAATCCTCAAATAATAACCATTTTATTGGACAACATTATAATGTACTATATTTTCACAGTAATTCATATCTGTGGCTTTATGAATAATGACATTTTTGTGGGTACTTAAATTTTGTGAACTGGAGGAGTTTTCCACTGAAAGATTATTGTTCACTGAGACTTTAAATCTGTGATTTCAAACGATTATAAAATCCAACAAAATTAGGTGACATTTTAGTATAAACGGCGTGTCCTCATAAAACTGTATCTCTACAAACTCATCCGTTTAATCAAACTCCACTAAACTTTAACCCCATGAATATTTCTGATTTTTAACGTACACATATAGGCAGATGGACAAGTGTGACACTATGAACACTATAAACCACTTCTATATTAATTGTGAGGCATAAACATATTCATATTAGTCTTGTAAAGCAAGTCTCCAAATGTGGTGTAATGTTCAAAGTGTGTGACTGAGCCGCGATTTGTTGTTTGTTGGTTTTAATGACACTTTTAACATGTTATTGGCTATATCATTATGGAGCTAAGTGTCTTTCCTATTGATACAGAGAAAAACACAATGAAGGTGTAATGGCAATACCAAATCAGGTGTACCAGGACAAAAGAATGTGCAGCATGAGCAGTAGAGATGACAAATGTTGTAGTCCCATGACAGCTCACTGGCCTGGAAAAAACCTTTACAGTCAAACCTGTAAACAGTGGCCACCCATGGAAAAGGCAAAACAGACCTTTGTACACACATCACAGCCCTACTAGGATGTCAGATCAGCACTATTTTCATTCAGGACCAACTAGACAACTTCTACTGATGAAAACCCAATAAAGATATGACCATCCATCAGAGGACTAGTGATAACAAGATTATAAAAATGGATACCATGGTGGCCATAGTGGAGGTCAGATTAGCACCATTTTAATTTAGGTCCATAGTGGAGGTCAGATCAGCACCATTAGGTTAATTTAGGTCCATCTAGATAGCATAACAAGTGTTCTGGTGAAAACCCCAGCTCTAACTTATTTTCCATTTTTGAGGAGTAATGACAAGATTTTCAAGATGGCTGCCACTGTGACCATACTGGATGTCAGAATGGTACCATTTTCATGTAGTTGTTATGGGTTTAATGCTATTTTTCAGCACATGTTAGGCTATACATCGTGGCCAGTATATTTTGGTGGAGGAAGATTCCAGGAAAATTTTGGGAAGAAACAATGACTCACCAGAAGCTACTACCAAGCTTTCTCTCGTACCCATGTTGGCCAAGCCTGAAACTCGAAACCAAACGGACAGAGGTGAAATGTCAGTGATCTGTAAAGGCATGTGCCTTATACACTCTGCTACCGGAGGCCCTGGCACCATTTTCATTCAGGACCAACTAGACATCCTAAAAAGTCCTTTAGTGAAAACCCCATGTCTATACGATTTTCCATTCAAGACAAGTATTCATTTAGGAGCGACTAGACAGTGGGATGAATGTGTATGTGAAGTTTCATGGCAAACCTTGAAGAAATTTAGGAGGAGTAGTGAAAACAAACTTGTGTAATGGGATAGACAATGGACAGATGACAGATAAAAGGCCATCCCATAAGCTCTTCTGGTCTATGAATAGCAGCGCTATAATCTGGACCAAACCCAGAGTCAATCCAGTATCTGAATTTGACAGTACAGTTGTATTTTTGTATTTTTGACAATTATTCCTCAAGTCCATAATTGAAGGGTCATCTGAGTATGACTTGCAGTCAAATCATAAGGATTGGAGGGTACACATTCAATCCTGGTCCATACAATAGGATGGTTAGTCCAGCACTAGCTGAATGCACCCCAGGTACAAAGGCACAATAATGGTGTGCCAACATAAAAATATGTTGTCATGAGTTAATGCAAAATTTTCATGAAGGATGTACAAATATTGTATATGTATTTACAAAGTTGTCAACTTCCAAACCCATTCCAAAATGCTGCAAAGAAAGAATGGTTAAGATGCAGTGAGGATGTGCAAATCATATAAACAGATAAAGCAGGCATGTGCCATAAACAGTAACTTGAGTGCCAAAAGCCAGGTCTTCTGTGTAAGTCATTATCAATTTGGCAGTAAAGAATTAAATTATGACAACCATGAAGAAAGAAAAACAAGAGGCCAAAATATCTGTTATCATTCACCTGGCTTACATAACTTAAAGTGACACTCAAACACATAAACATAAAATCTTAACATAAATAACAGATTATTTTATAAACATCTGTCTAGTCATGAGCATTTAAAAATTTTCCTATGGAACAGCTCATCACACACTTACTACCTTTTCCTGATTTGAGTGACATCACAGAGGAGGAATATTAATTTAAAAATGCAGCAAAACACCTGTATTTCATGGCTGAAAACAATTTCTCTAACTCCAGTGAATGAAAGCATGCATGGTTTGTATGCCAACCTAATTAAGAAATTATTTTTATTTTTTTTTAATATTAACATCAAGTACTATGGGAAAGGAATTATAAGTCCAATCCCTTAATATGCTAATGTGTACATTTTTTAACTCATCCATGATCCTGATGATATAAGGTCACATTTCAAGTTGACCAAAATGAGATAAAAATATGGCCATCAAGATCTTGATGATGATACAAGCTCATTTTACAAGTTTTCATCAAAATTAATCAGAATTACAACTTCAGAGTGGTTGCAAGCTCAGTGAATCTTCAGCAATATCAATTAATCAGTATGCATGGATTTCACTAATTTCATCTTGATATCATAATGATAAGCGTATATTCTAATTTTGATCAAAATCAGTTCAGAAATATGACCTTCCAAGTGGTAACAAAGTCAGCCAATCAGATGGAAGATCACCTCATTAAAATCCATAAATCTTGCTCATTACTGAACTCATCCAAGATTTTGATGATATAAATTCATATTCCAGGTTCAATCTAAATTGGATCGAAAATATGGACTCCACACTGGTAACAAACCATTGTTGTTAATGGATAACAAACAATGGATGCAAAGTTGCATCATAAACTCACCTGGCCTTGTGGCCAGGTGAACTAAAATATTAGTAAAAGAACACAGAAAATATTGTAAATGTTCTGCAGTGCTTCATCAACACAGGTGATCTACATTCCTTTTTTTTATGGGTCTGACTGATCGTTAACCATAAACACAAGTGTTCTACAGACCCAAGTGTCAACTGCATTCATGTGTTAATGTACCACCAACCTCCATATACTATATTAGGGGTGGCCAGACCTGTAGTAACTGAGAGCCATTTTTAAAATAAAAAAAATTGTTGAGAGCCGCATTGAAGCACTATGGGTCACGACCCCACTCGCAATGAAAAATTCCTTTTGTGATTTAATTTAAAAAATTACTTGTTATCGAATTTAATAATTTAAACATTTCAATTGTTTTAACCCTAACCGTATGTTGAAGAAATATATGCGTTACAGTTACACAATTGAAGAAATATATGCGTTACAGTTACACAATTGAAGAAATATATGCGTTACAGTTACACAATTAACAAATATTTAAATATGTAAAATTTATGAATAGAAACACACTGCATATATACTCATAATTATAGTGAACATTAATTGTTATGATTCTGCTGAGAAGCCTTTGAACTAGTAAGTTTCTTTAAATCTGGTTGGAAGCTAGTAGTTGTGGTGCGAAGAAGTTCTGTCAGATGCTGGTTACTAGTTACTGCTCGATGCTTTGATTTTATGAACTTCATTGTGGAGTACAAAGATTCACAGCAGTAGGTTGTACCGAAAATGGATATAAGTCGGCAACTAGCTTTCTTAAGTTGAGGATATTTTACTTCTGGCACGAGCTTCCAGAAATCCATCACAGATTGTGACTTGTGTATCATCGCCAAACCCTGATCTTCCTGTAACTCTAACAGCTCCATTTCAGCAGCAGAAGGTTCCATAACAATGTTCATGGGAAGCTGGAAACCATCTTTGATTACGTCTATCATGAATGGATTTATGAGAAAAGCGGAACAGGATTTTAGTTGGTGCAAGTCATTAAACCTGGCTTGGAAATCTTCCAGTAATCCTTGTAACCTATCTCTATATGCCCCAAGCTTTCTAAGTTGAATTCCACCATCAGAGTATGAGCTAACTCTATTCTGAAGACGAGGAAAGTGCTTAAACTCCCTTGACAGGATATCTCTTTGAAGAATCTGTATTTTGTTCTGAAAGCTAAAAACAGTCTGCATAAGATCCGAAATAAGCTTATCCTTTCCTTGCAACGACAGGTTCAGATTTTGTAGATGCTGCATAATGTCAGTTAGAAACATCAAATCTTCCATCCAATCTTCGTCTGCCAGCTGTGGATAAGACTTGTCTTTTTCTGAAAGGAAAGCAGTAATGGGTTCAAGCAAGTCTACAAATCTGTTTAAAACATTGCTGGTAGACAACCACCTAACAACACAGTGGAATGAAAGGTCATCTGGTTTGTCTTCGAGATCTAGCTCACCAATGAAGTTTATGAATTGCCGATGATTTTTTGCACTTGAACGAATGAAATTCACAATTTGTAGAACCGTTGTCATTACACTTTCGAATTTAAAATATTTGGCTGCAAGATTTTCTCTGTGAATGATGCAGTGTACAGGAAGAATATCCGGATATTTTGTATCATTCGTTAAAAGCCCCATCAGACCTACATTTTTACCAAGCATTGACGGTGCTCCATCTGTTGCCACACTTACAAGTTTATTTAGTGGTACACCAGCATCCATCAGTGTTTTATCAAGGGCATTCTTGACATCGATACCGCGAGTGGTATCTTTCAGTGCCACTAAGTTTAATAGCTCTTCTTTTACAGCCACGTCTAATGAAACATAACGAACGAACACCGCCAATTGTGGCGTATCTTGAATATCTGTTGATTCATCAAGAGCCAAACTGAATGCTACACAGTTCTTTAAATCGTTCGTCATTTTTCCTTCAATATCAGCGTTAATGTCTGAAATACGTCTCTCAGTGGTGTGGCGTGACATTGGAATTTGTGTTATCAGTCGCCGAAGTCTGGAATTGTTTGGATCTAATATTGAAATTACTTCCTCGATATTCTTCTTAATAAAGTCCCCATCAGAATAAGGTCGTTTAGCACGAGCAATATTCCAAGCGATGGCATAACTTGCCTCAGTTGAAGTGACACCTTCTTTGCTGAAAGCAGAAAGTAGTGTCTGCTGCTGACACATTCCAGACTTTAACTCAGCAAGCTTGCTTTTTCTTAATTCAGATTGCAGTGGATACCGCGATGCAAACTCTTCATGACTTTTTTCATAGTGTCGCTTCAAATTGCTAGCTTTGTAATTTGCTAGCGGTGTTTGGCAGATGAGGCAAATTGGCCTACCGTCTTTATCGATAAATGCAAAGTCCTCTTCCCATTCTGGTAGAAAACTTCTATTTTCTTCTTTATATTTTCGTTTCCTGCAACTTGTTGCCATATTTGATTTAAACTTTTAAATAATAAGTTACTAACTTCAGTAGGACTAACAGTAATGGTCAATACTTTGAAATGAGAATTTTACCGGAACCGGAACCAGAAATTTAACAGTTCACATCACCAACCAATCAGAAACCAATCGCTCCCTTCAACTTTTAAAATTTAAATCAATCCCAAATTATTTTCAACCCTTTGTTTCAGTTAAGATTTTTTTTTTAAACTTTCATTTATTTTTGATATTATATATTTCAAATGAAAAGTTTTAATTTCATAAATTGTTCGCGAACCGCAATGTGAACACAGAAGAGCCGCATGCGGCTCGCGAGCCGCGGTTTGGCCACCGTTGTACTATATCATGATGTCCCCCCCTGCCATGTCTAATTTTCAAAGTCATTACCATAAAATTTTAAGGCATTATTTTACTTTTAACCACAACATCAGCAGCACCAGAAAAGTGATACTTATGTCTCACCATTTGTCACTGCTGGAGAGACAATAATACCATACCTTCATATAATCTTCAACGTCAAACATAAAAGGGGTCTGACCAAAGTTGGCTTCCAAAACTTCACCTGGTGTCTGAAGACCTACCGTGGGGTACAGATTTGGCTGAAACAAAAAATTCTGGACTTAGTTTCTGCTGATGAAATTAAACTGAAGTTGTGATATTTTTCATCTCACTTGCTCCATAACCATATGACAGTAACCCTGACCTTCAGAACCTTGGATCACTAGAGATTTTGTACCTAAGTTCCTAAAACAATATTCAATCTCTTCTGTTACACCTCTTCATCCACGGTGACAAGCGAGGCAACAAGCCCACTACCTGAATGCCTAAATGATGAACTTTAAATAAAACACCTGCTGATAACCCTGTGCTACCAAAAAATTACACCAAATACGAGTCATCTACAGACAACATATCCTACTGTCCCCAGACATGTGTGTCATTTGGTTTTTAATGTAGCTTTAACAATTTTTCAGTCATTGTTACGTGTAGGCATGTACAAAAGTAACAAAGAAAAGAGTGAAGCCAACAAGCTTTGTAAATTTTAACAAAATAATTTATTTCCCTAAAAAACAAGGTAATAATATGAAAAAGGACTTAAGGTTTGTGAATCTAATCCAAAAACTAATCCTAGAATTTAAAAATATAAGTCCTATCACTAAAAAGTTCTAAATGAATCAAAGTTCGAATCCCGACGAAGTTCCAAGATGGAAGGCGAGGACATCCTCTATCCTGTTTTATGTTGTCAACAGTTCCTTGATGAATTTTATGAATCAAGAATAATATTCCGGCTTTAGAATTCCAAATAATTTCCAATAAATGTCTTTGTCCAAGAACTTTTATGAGCATTGGTATTTTCCAGGGAATATAAATTATTAAATCCAAAAAATAGAAGAATTTTAAATCAAACTGGAATCAACATTAAAAACACCTTGAGCTCTAAAGGTGTAAACATACGACTGACTATTTCACTATAAAAGATCTGTTTTAACCCCTAACTAAAATGCCATTTAGACCCCATGATGGGTCACGTGATCACTTAATCCGAACAATGCAGTAAAATAATATGTCAATTAGCACGTAGGCTAGTATAGCCTTAGCTAAGAATCAATGATTTCCACACTGGAAATAAATTTTTAAAAAAAGGCTGTTTACAACAGAGTTGACACAAACCAAGAATGACCTTGATTACAACCAATGATTTTCACTCTGTGTTTACGAATTCTGAACCAAGATCAGGAAAAAGGTCAGCTAAAAATATAATGTAGCAACAAACTGCATGTTTATCAAGTCAAAACAGAAAACTGAATTTTCTAGAAAAAAAGTCAAATCCAGTGAATAAAGATATCATTACAATAATGTAATGAAACAAAAATAAAATAAAAAAGAAATTTAAAACTAACAGACAAGCAATTAAATTACATATACATAACAGTCATATCACTACAATGTCTGCAATATGGCAGTTTACAGTGATGTTTAGCACTGGGACATCATGCAACAGACATGTGGCATTATGTCCCACCCAGTCACATTATCCTGACACCAGGCCGACCTTTCCTAACACTAACCTCTTAATGCTAAGCGCAAAGAGAGGCAGCTGCTAGTACCAATTTTATAAGTCTCTGGTATGACTCGGTTGGGGTTCGAACCCACTACTTCTGCATCCAAGGCAGATACTCAAACTACTTAGGCCACCAGTGGGTCTCCCCTAGACATATCAATGCTGATACAGAAAGCATCCTCAGATAGAAAGCAACCTGAGGTCCAGGCCTGGAGATCATAAAACTCTCACCTGGAGTTTGCAAACAAGTTTTCATTCTCTTTCAAAACTAGTATTACAAAAGTAAAGCAGTTTTTGACTGAATGACCCAAAATCTCAAAACCTGTCTCATGGGTTACACGATCTCCAAGCCAGAACTCTCAAATTTTATGCTAGTACCTGAGGACCAAGCAATCTAAATTTGTATACTACTTCTGCTCAAGGATCCCTCAATTTAATAGTACTTGTGATAAACTTTTGCTTCCATGACAACATAAAAGATGCTGAATGTGGAAAATCTGATGTATCAAAAGGAACATATACACAACTAGCTCAACATGTGTACTAAGTTTGGTTGATATACTCTGAATGGTTTGAGTTATGCAATGGAAAAGAAAATGTAAATATTTATAGAGTGTTCAACAGACAGATGATGAACAAACAGTTTGACATATTGACAGTAATATCCTCCACCCATGTATTTACATTGGGGGAGGAGGGGATGAGTGCAAAAGTAAAGATCAACCACAGGGTTTTGCTTTCTTACAAACAAGATGGATTTCATACAAAAATTCTTTCATATGGAAATTCAATCTCTAAATCACAAAGAAGATACAGTCATCTGTATCTCCCCATGTAGTCAAAATGTTTTTTGGGTGACAAAATGATTTAGAGAAGACAGAAAGTAAGTATTAACAAAAATACAGGTTAGTAACATTAACCATTCTTGCACATGTTTAATTTTGGTCAAATTTATTATTGGTAATTAGCTATGTGTGATATGTGTAAGGGTAACAGCAATAGTACAAGTCAGCATCTATTTTCTGTGTATCAGTTTCACTGAAGAATTCCAAAAAAACAAAAGGCACATCTTGAACAAGAATCTAAAGAATGTTTCATAAAGATGTTTTGAACAGGTTTTAATTTCACTCCTGAAACAAATATGATATACTGATGGATGGACAGACAAAAGGAAAAACTGTCAAGATGCTGAAACTTGTGATTTCTCCACAGTGAAAGACACATCTTGAATATTAGTCTGAAATTAAACAATAACAGTAAAATATTATTTTCCAGATGCAGATTTTACAGATTATTTGCTTGCAAGGACTACTTGCATGTCCCTCGTATTATTGGCTTATTATGATGTACATGTATCTGTAAATGAAACTACTTTGCTAATTGTGCCACCAACACAGAACAGATTAACAGAAATTAGAAGCAACCTACCATAAAATAATAAATTATAATCCAACTGCAAACAAGAGAGATCTTGATCTGCCATAGCATAAAGCACCTGCAGATCAGGGTCTATGTTGTTTGTTCTACTGATTGCTCCTAACAAACTGCATAAACCCAAATGTGCTGGTGCATTATGCGATGGCAGAACTGGGTCCATGCAGTTTGCAGTTGGACTTATGTGTGAGTATACACGGTAATCAAATATAATCCCATACAACTGTAATTACAAAGGTAATATGAATAACTTACTTAAATCATTGAAGTTACAATAGAAGGGAGGATGGGAGAGAGAGGGGCACGAAAACAAAAGGTTTATTCAGCCACACAATTTGTTTTGTTGCAATGTGAGTGAAACAGTGACAATATATAATCTGTCATATGGAAATCTGAAGCTAATCAAGCACAATTTAAGATGCAAAGAAGTCCAATCGAAGGCATTCGTTAGTTTAAGCCGATGTAATTACCTGTCAAAAATGATCAATTGTTACTTAAAAACTAATAATCATTACCTAAGCAACTACCAGCACAGGTGTGAATATGATCCCTGTCGTCTAAGTTTACTTGGATCAAAGCGATTTGACACTTATGTTCATACAAAACAATCATCCATCACCTATATCAGATATTTCCATTCAAAAGTTCTGTTTTTTGAGATAATGATTACTGGATGAAAACTACATACCCCAATGGGTCTGGATAATTGATGTTTTACTAAATATATATATTTTTCAGTTTATTTATATATGCAATACTATTATGATACATATCATATTAAGGACAATTACTATGATACATATTGCCATAAAATATATACCACTAGTCTAATATGTCATATTTTTTTATAGAGCCATTTATACCACTAGTCTAATATATGTACTAAATTTCATAAAGATATCTGTACTGCTAGTCTAATATATTTACTAAATTTCATAGACACCCATACCACTAGACTATTATATGTACAAAATTTTAAAGACATCTATACCACTAGTCTAATATATGTACTAAATTCCATAGACATCTATACTGCTAGACTACTATATGTACTCAATTTCATGAAGATATCTAAACCACAAGTCTAATATACGTACTAAATTTCATGAAGACACATTTATCACTAGACTAATACATGTACTAAATTTCATAGACATCTATACCACTTGTCTAATATATGTACTAATTTCAGACATCTATACCACTATTAGTCTAATATATGTTCTAAATTTCATAAGACATCTATACCACTACTAGTCTAATATATGTACACAATTTCATGAAGACATCTATACCACTAGTCTAATATATGTACTAATTTTCATAGACAGCTATACCACTAGTCTAATATATGTACACAATTTCACAGATAACTATACCAATAGTCTAATATATGTACTAAATTTCATGACATCTATAGTCTAATATACGTACTAAATTTCATAAAGACATCTATACCTCGAGTCTAATATATGTACTAAATTTCATAAAGACATCTATACCTCTAGTCTAATACATGTACTATATTTCATAGACATCTATACCGCTGTCTAATATATGTGCTAAATTTCATAGAAATCTATACCACTAGTCTAATGTATGTACTAAATTTTCATAGACATCTCTATCGCAAGGATAATATATGTACTAAATTTCACAGACATCTACACCACTAGTCTAATATATGTACCAAATTTCATAGACGTCTATACCACTAGTTTATTATATGTACTAAATTTCAGACATCTATACTGCTAGTCTAATATATGTACTAAATTTCATAAAGACATCTATACATCTAGTCTAATATATATACTAAATTTCAGAGACATCTATACCACTAGCCTAATATATGTACTAAATTTCATAAAGACATCTATACCTCTAGTCTAATGTATGTACTAAATTTCATCGACACCTATACCACTAGTCTATATGTACTAAATTTCATAAAGACATCTATACCTCTAGTCTAATATATGTTGTAAATTTCTTAAAGACATCTATACCACTAGTCTAATACATGTACTAAATTTCATCGACATCTATACTGCATTCTAATATATGTACTAAATTTCATAGACATCTATACTACTAGTCTATTATATGTACTAAATTTCATTAAGACATCTTTACCACTAGTCTAATATATGTACTAAATTTCAGACATCTATACCACCAGTCTAACACATGTACTAATTTTCATACACATCTATATCATTAGTCTAATAAACATGTACTAAATTTCATAGAGACATTTATATCACTAGTCTAATGAACATGTACTAAATTTCACAAGATACCTTCAACAGTTCTGTGGTGTTGCCGATGAACAAAAGTGTGGATCGATGGACAGCAAAGCAAATTTTAAAGTAAATTATGCTACCTTGCAAATCCAGCCCTACTAAAAGAAGAAAATCATCTTTTCCTCTCCATCTCATATAGACAACAGCCTATAACTCTTATCCATTACCTCCCACTGTGACAGCCAGATGTTGCAAGCTTTTGGCTGAGCAATATACTAACAAGGATACTCGCATGGTGGGTGGTTGTGAGGGTTTTAAGAAATGTGATTGGATAAGTATTCTCAGAGAAACATAATTTACTGAAAAATTTGCTTTCTCCTTCAAATATGTTCCCCAATTACATTATGTAAGGAGAATAGGTAATATGAGGGAATACTGAGCATCCATCCTCTACTTTGGGTATCCCTCTAGGGAATAATGGCTCAATGCCCCATGCAAAAAATAACCCATTCTCCTAATTACATAAGCAACATAGCCTGAATCTCATGAGCAGTAATCTTCACGAGGCAATTCTGATTTTGTGATATCTCAGAGTACGCTACATGTATAATCCATTTTAGTCATGAAGCAAGGACTTGCGGGGTAATGTCCTGTTTTCCAGCCTTCACTAGAAAAGGCATTTGCGTGTGCCATGACTTGTCTCTGTGCATTTCAAGTAGTAACTGAGTGTGCTAACAGGATCTTGGACGGCTGCTGCTTTCGACCTGTCTTTAGATGAAAGGGGGCAAATGACCCTTTGATTACTGATGGACAATAACCTATTTTTGGCTAAAAAATCTGGTTGTGTCAAGAAACCACCAAACCATTCAATCGCAACTGAAGATAGCTGATGTCAACAGAAAGGGCATGTGGCTAGTTCACACTTCATGCTGAAACTAAAGCTATTAGGAAACATGTTTTGTATGACAGTATCTTTAGCAAAGAGTGGGTTAAATTTATTTGAATTAAGCCATATTAAAACCCAGGACAGATTCCATTGCAGAAACTGGGTAAGGGATTTTAGTCGACTGAGATTAAAATGGGCTAAAAGATCCAAAAGATTTTTATCATGACCGATACTGCATCTGCCATGATGTTCGAATATGTCGAAGATCATGGAGCTGTAGCCTTTGATAGTGATTGGGACCAATGTTTCTCTTTGAAAAGCCTGAGAAAAAAGTCGGCTGAGTCATTCAGAGGGACGATGTTACTGATTTAGCACCAATCACTGAAAAAATTCCAAATTTCCCTCATAAGCCTTCAGAGTGTAGGGCATTCTTGCTTTCAAGATTCTTTCCACAATCAAAGGCATAAAATGTTTATCCCGCGAGGCTGCCATGATAAAAGCCAAACATGCAGAAGAAGATGGTCCAAGCAAGGATGGGACATCCATGAACATGGTTGTTTGAGAAGATTAAGGTTGGGCAGAATCTTCCTGAGTAGATCTACTGCTAGACAGAGTAGACTAGTAACCCTGGACTTGCCCAATCATGGAGGGGCTATCAGAACCATCTTGCATTGCTGACCCTGTTGCTTCTGAATTACTTTTGGTATCAGGATTGTTGGAGTGTAGGAAAAGGCCCACAACCCATCCCAACTGATTGATAGAGCAATCATGGCCTATGGTACCAGGGAGATGAAGGTAGATAACTTATAATTCCACCTTCTCACAAAAAGGTCGATCATTGGATGCCTCAAAAGTGCACAGATCCAAGTGAAGACTGATTATTGAAGAGACCACTCTGTGTGAAGCACTTGTCCTTTCTTGGATAGATTGTCAGCCAGGACATTGAGCCTGCCTGAGATGTATCTGAATTGTATGTCAATGTGGAAATTGTCTCACCAACATAGGAACTGAAAATCAAAACAAATAGGTTGGGTGATTTGGTGCCCCACTGTTTCATGAGGAGAAAGGTCACCACTAGATTTGTTGGATTTTGCCTAGAGTCAATCCTTCCAAAAGTGAAGGGTGTTGGTGGCAGCCGTCATTTCTAGAATGCTGATGTATAACAGCTGCTCCCATGGCTCCCATGTGCCACTGTCAGTAGTAAAGTCCAGCAACAGGTGGGTACCCCAATCATACATACTGCTGTCAGTACATATGGTTTTTTTCTGTTTGGGGCTTCTCTAGCAGGATTCCCCTGGTCAGCCAACCTGGGTTGTGCCAATGACACTGGAATGATCATATCTCAGACGTGATCATGACTGTTGGAGTGAGGGGACATGAAAAGGGGTGCTATTGTGCAAGCAGCAATATTTGTTAGAAGCGCATAAAATGACAGCCAAGTAGTATCACGTCCGCTGCTGCATTAAATAATCCAAGGAGTTTAAAGAACTCTCTTGCTGAAATCGAAGTCATTTTGGAAACAAACTCAACTAGTTTGACGATTCTGATTACATTAATGTGACGAAGCCACACCAGATTCAGGTTGGTTAAGAACTCCATACCGAGATGGACAAAAGTCTGCAATGGACAGAGCTCTGACTTTTCCCAGTTCACCAGGAAACCTAGATGATCTAAAAGAGAGAGATCATTCTTGCCCTAGATTAGGATATAAATTACTAGTGTTTCTAGAGAATGTTGTCTAGGTATGCTGCTGTTGTTGTAGATGACGTCGATCAGAACAGGGTGATGCAATCCATAATCTTGGTAAAAGCCCAAGGGCTGATGATGAGGCCAAAGGGAAGGATGTTGAACTGATAAAATGTGTTGCATTAAGAAAAATGGGAAATTTCTGTAACGTGGTTTGGACAGGGACGTGAAAATATGTGTCAGATCAAGAGTGACAGCATTCTCATCTATTTAGATGGAGAGGAGGATTGATCTTGCCACCTCCATCTTGAATTTTGGAGGTGCAATGAATTGGTTGAGGCGACTTAGTCAATGATGGATCTAAACTTGCCATTTGCTTTCCAAATAAGAAACAGCCTTGAATAAAATCCCAGGGATTGTGGCCTTTGCACAATCTATAGCATCTGTTTTTTGATGAGCAATTTATCTCCTATTGTAGAAAGGCATCCTTCTCCCAATCTGGAGATCTGTCTGTGAAGAGGGAGAAGAGGAGAGGGGACAGGATTGGATGAACAAAACAAGATGCCCCTCTAAAATGACCTGGATCACTCAACCATTACGAGGGAATAGGGAGATCCAGTGATCTCCATATTGAAGGAGTCAGCTGTAGGCTGTTTGCAGGTGGTGGCAAGCGTAGGTCAATGTTTATGTTCGGGAGGCTAGAAGCCAGAGAAATTCTGTTTCTAACCAAGTAAGACTGCCTCCTAGGTTAGTTAAGATGTTGTCTGTTGGCGGTGGGTTGGGACAATATTGGAACACATCTGACTGAAAAGATCCAGTGTCCCAAGGCCGCCTAACATCACTGGCACAGCTGAGTCAGTCTAAATGCATGTGTGGGTTGAGTGGTGAGTTGGAGAGACAGTTACTGAGCTGTCTGCCTCTGAACTTCTATTCTTCCTCCAAAAAGCAACAGCATCCCAAGCAGGGTCATCCTCACGTATGGCTAAGGTATGTTAACATTTCAGCAATGTGGACCGCAGACATACATCCAATCATATTAGATCAGTTGGCCGAAGCATTCAAGGCATCAGCCATAGCATGGTGAGCTGCTCAGTTAATGACCAGAGCAATCCTAGCCACTGCCTCCCAAGTGTGGTTATTGTCAGATTTTTATTGGGAGTCAGCAGATTGCCATTGAGGACACTGCGATGATGTTCCAAACCAGCTTGGACGTAGCCTGGAACACATTCTTGTCCACTCTGCAATACAAAGTAGCTGACATATGAATGGCTCCTAAATTCTTGTTTAGGGCCAGAAGATCCATATGAAGGTATTATACCAGCGAGTGGAGAATGTTGCTGGGGTGTTGCTCTCTTAGAAGAAATACTTAGAATTACCTAGGTAACTAATCCTACCTGAAAGGTGGTCACTGATTGCTTTAATTTTTGCCAATTGAGGAAGGAGCTGCAAGGACGGCATCTCTTCCTCCTTACTGAAATCTACCAACAACAGCCTGGCTATCACCAGTAACAGCCACTCAAAATACCTAGCTGGCTGGACAGATTTCTCACTGAAATCTACTGTATATTAATGGTAAGTTGCTGATGGTGTGGCTAGATGGACAGATGTGTCACTAAGATCCCTGTATGATCTATTTGGCTGGACTGTTTCAACAAAAAAGTCCCCATGCTGGGATGGCTGGACAGCTGCTGATGGCTGGATGGCCAGTAATAGTGTGACAGTATTAAGAACTGGATCCAATGGATCCATTATGAACCCCATTTGCCCAGACTTACAGGCCCAAAGGCCATGCTCAGACTTGCAAGGGGACTTATGCTCACTGGGCTGCCTAAAATTGGGGGAATACTCCACAAAGAGTTGAGGGGAAAAGGTCTAAAATTTGCCCTGATATCAGGAGTTGTGTCGTCTCTTGTACCAGACAACGCATCTGTTCGAAAGATGGTTGTACCATTTCCACATCATCATCATCCTCTGCTGCTGACGTGACTGTTAACCAATGGCTGCACCCAACAAACCTTTGCTGGGTGGGTGGGGGTACCCCCAGCATCCCCAAATGACTCACAATGGAGGCTGACTTGGGATAAATGCTGAGGATATCAGGGATAAATGCTGAGGATATCATTGCTTTCCTTCCTCAATTTTAGTCCATCATTCCTTCTCCTTAGCTGCCTTTTGGATCAGTAAGGCCCCAATGTCTTCCAACTGCATGTTACATATGCTGCATGGAGTCAGTGATGTCCATTTTGTACACACAATACACAAGTCATGGTTATCCTCCCTTGCCTTAAACCTTTTGCACTTAATGAACCTGGATGACATTCCTGCTTAAATGACACAAGAAAATAAAGCATAAATTACTAATACAGTATATTACTAATTCATTAAATAACTCTGGATACCAACATAAAAGTGACAAAAAAGTGTCTTAATAAAAGCCTATAGCAATGCTATGAACCGATGCATAATGCCTAGTTAACAATTTTATCAAAACAACAACAAATAAGAAGAAACTAAGTATAAATTAGCAATGCAGCATGTTAAAGTCACTAATATTATCTGTCACAAATGAAGTAAGCAAAGATAGTCAAAGTTGCACTAAATCATAATGACCTTGTATGAGGTCAACGATAGCATGGTCTAAATTGGTTTTAAATAGACAAAGTCCCTTAAGGTAACAAAATCACTCAAATCTGACAGAAATTATATTCATAATGTATACACACCTGCAGCAGCATGATTAATCCACACAAAAGAGCCAAAAGAAATGTTGGATTGTTCAAACAGAACATAAAAATGGTTTGGATTGTTGGAGGTCAAACTGTATGCTGTTACCTATACAGCAGCAAAGCTAAAACTAGCAACACCTTGCAGTGGCAAGGGAAGGAAAGAGGCAATAATGCTTTTGCCCTTTCTGTATACGAGATAGACAGGAAAAGATGGTTTTCTTCTTTTAGTAGGGCTGGGTTTGCAAGGTAGGAGTCTAATATTCCAAACATAATGAGACTGGGGAATGCATTTGATGGAGAAATGAAAATACAGAACAAATCTTGAATGGTTTTGGAGTTGGGTTCTGGGAATGAAACTGTTAATGATTGACCAGTGGATGCAACAGACAAAAACATTAAACATACTGAAGTGAAGAACAGCTAATAGCAAAAGGAATATCTTCTGTGCTGAGTTGGCATAATAAAATGTTTTAACATACACATATAAAAAATTTCCAAATTTTGCTGATATATCTGCAACAGTTTTATCCCAAAAATTAAAATATGGATAACTGATAGATGGATTTACATACAAACGGAAAAAATCAATAAAATTATTCAAACTAAAAATTGTTAAGTGCAATAATTACATCTGTACCATTCGTCAAATATGTCTACCATTTTCACTGAGATACCTTGAATAGTTTTCAAGTCATGCTCCAGAAATGAATGTGTGAATGATGTTTGGATGGATTATAATAGACAAACTGATGAAATTTTTTTTAAAAAAAAACGTGAATGTGAAGACCTGCAAACAGTAAAAGGCATATACACACCACAATAATATGTCTAATATATCTACCCAATTTCACACAGACAAAACAGCTTTAGAGTTTTGTCCCATAAACTAAAGTGTGGATAATCTGGATCTATGCATGAACAGACAAATGGCCCAGAACATTAAATATATTGAAACCACAAAACTGTGAATAGCAAATGACATACCTTGACCACTAGCCTAATATGTATTCCAAGTTTAATGGATATCTTTTGAATGCTTCTGTAGTTACGCTCCATAAAGTAGTGTCATGGATGGACAAACAAAAAGAACCTATGTCTGAAGTGGGGGACACAACCACAGCAAATGCATCCCACCCCAAGACAGTGATCCTGGGGAGCAAATGCATCCCACCCACCAAAAGTGACACAGAGAAACAAGTGCATCCCACCCACAGACATTGACCAAGGAGATCATGTGCATTCCACACAAAGACGGTGATCCAAGGGATCATAATGAAAAATCCATCATATATACATCATGCGTCTTCCTTCTATAATTGTACATATAAAGTTTAATCTGAAAATATTTAAAATTGTCATGTAACTGAAATATTTGTTCACCTGACCCGTGATGTCCTCCCAGTGTGGAAGCCAAGGGTTCTCTCCTGCAAATAGGTACCCATTAGTAATACAACAATGTTTTGTGAATTTTCCCCAAGTGGTTTAAGAGATGGACTGATGGTATCTTAATATCCCCCACCAAAGCATAAGAAATGCCATGCATTACAATTCTGCTTAGAGATTCCACATTGTGAGTTGGTGCAGTTAACTACAGATTCCATGTCTATCCTAGAGGTGTTCCAATTTTGTCTGTGCTCACAGGCAGATTCTATGTTCTAAAGGTGAATGTTGATAGGACAGGTCACCAGGATTTTCCAGGAAATCCATATATTTTAGCCAGCGATATTATAGCTATATAATGTAGGCCCAAGTGTGAAGCATATGGCGAGTGTCTGTGCTGAACTGATTTGCTCTGAAATATAACCATAATTAACAATGTTATCCTCACTCAAGTTGCATCTGAAGTATCAGCAGGATTATACAAGTGAGTGGTGTGTACTGGAACACTGTAGAAATGTCTATGCCATTTTGTGCACACTGTGCAAGAAAATGGTGAGTATCATTGTAGCTGATATATAACCAGATCAAAACATATGCTGCTGGCCAAGCTGATAGTAACAAATGCCAAGACAGCCTTTTGATTTTCCAAGCTCGGACCAGCAGATGATAAAGCAATTTATGCAGAGACATTATGAACTTTTGAGGGAAATCCTATAGCAATAAGTGATCGTGACACCCATCTCTTCAAAAAGATTTTTTTCCAATTTTGCAATGGCAAGTGAGTTCATATGCAGATGCACCAAAACTACACACATAATTAATGTTTTTGGAGATGAAACCAGTGCATAAATTTTGGAAATAATGAAGAATTATCCCATTTGCAATGGCAACTGATGGCAGTAGTACAAGGGAACATCATCCGGTTGTTTTAAAATATGAAGAAATTGCAGGAAAATATCACAGCAATCATGCCCTCATTTAACAGCCCCTATCTTGGTGAAGAAATATTCCTTCTTCTTGACAGTGAATTAAACAAATGGTCCATGCTATGGAGGAACAGTACTGCCTTTGGTTCAGACAATGCAAGTGTAATGACAGGCTGATGGAATGGTGCTGATGTGTACATCAAAGAGAAGGATGGTGATGGCATACATTTTCCTGACTGTCCAAGTCATTTAATTCACACAGCTGCATGAAAAGCTGCCAATAAAACCTGAGCTCATGCTGGTGGACATATATTATTATTTAAAGTTCAAAGCATCGAAAAGAGTTGAGAGAATTCCAAAGTCTCCATTGAACCAGCACACATAAAATTCTGAAGCATATCAGAAGCATAAGCATGTGGATCCCTCTTCGCAAATGTATTAAGCAATTTCTTTAAAAATGGAATGCGCCCAAACCCTTCGTATAATCAGATGTGGCCAAGGCAGCTAGCAAAAGGAATAAGAAATGTGGGCTAATGAAGATGGCACTTTGCATATTAAAGACCATTTACATCAGCAAGGAACAAAGCAATAACTATTCTAAGAGAAAATAAACAAGCCAAGCAAGCAGAGTGGCTTGAGTATGGTTTTTATCTTGGTTTATTTCACTCACAGGAGCACTCAAAGTACTGGCAATGGGGGACCAGTTTTATCTTGAATTTTCTGTCCATGGATTTGATGTCTAAAGTACTTGTATTTCTAAATCTCTATGTATCCTCATGATAGACATTAGTGTTGTCAAGATGCTCTCCACTCTACAGAAGCAATCATCAACTGTAGAGCTATGTTAAATGTAATACCTTCTTTTTTTTCTTGCATTCCATTGCATGTGATGAAACTGTAATATACTGAATGTTTAGAAATTGATTCTAAACGTCTGCTAAGTCAGACACAGGTCACATAATATCATGCTACTGCACCGAATTTGGTCTGTTCCAAGTTACACATTTTAGAGGTGAACAGAGAAGATGAAAATCAATTATGAACTTGGCTGTTATACTAATAATCTCATACAGTCATTCTTATTAAAGAATTTAATATGTAACCATATCAGTTCGTGTGCAGGCATGTATAATGTGTATCACTGTATTCACACTCAAGCGTGTCTCATGTAATACCAAGATACTGCAATCAATGGTAACATTGATCGGAGAGGATGAAACTCGTTATCTCAGTGTGAGGGGGAAAAGGTTCTGGACCACAGATCTGCTGAATAAGGAGGTCCTTGAGGGATCCATGAGCAGATCAGAAATATCTTGTGATCAATGCTTGGATGCAAAATACCAGTGCATGTATTGGTGATATGCTTCTGGTTTTGAACCTTCATATTTGTTGGTCAAAAATACATGACTTGTGAGAGTGAATCAACTAGTTATAAAGAGCTAATCTACTCTGAGACCCTAAAAAGTATGTGTATAAATACCATGTTCACACCTAAAAACTGATACGTGAACACATACACAACACACATTATTACCTGTCTACACACCTGAACTGATCACACAACAAAATACAAAAGTTAAGCATGTGATAGTTTAGGTGAAAATTTATATGGAGATGTTTGCTGGAAATAGTGAACACTCAATAATTTACTGACATATTTCTTCCAAGAAAGGAACTCCTGTATTCATATCCTTCCAGTCATTGTTAAAACTAATGAGTGAACTGTATTGCTCTGTAAAAGCAGATGCTGTAGCAAAAACATTACTAGTGTGCAGTACAAGAAAGTACAAAATCAAAAGCAGTAGCATTCTGTGTGTGGGTAGTCAAACAAAAGAGTGCATCAGAAGTGGGAAATTGTCAGAAGCACAGTTCATGCAGTACTACACTCTTGTGTGACAGTATTACTGTGCAACCTGCGATTACATTCTGCTTCCTGCAGAAGTTGCTAAATATTGTGTTAAAGACTGTTACAGAAGTTAGTGTCTGTAAAATATTTTTGAACATATTCTCCACATTAGATGCACTATTGATGAGTCACTTCAGCTTGAATTTCTTGTGCATGAAGCGGGCAAATTGCCAGATTCTGTTCCAGAGTAAAATGACACAGCATGGCATTTGATCGGCCAGTTGAAGGCTCCATTAAAACCAAAGCATCATCTGTCCTGCATCATGTTTACTATCCTTATAATAAACCACAGGAAACTGAGAGCAGATATTTAATATATCAACCCCCACCCCTTTCAAAATACTAAATTTGGATCAAACCATGGAGACTCCCCCAATTCTTCACTCAATCAAGATGGCATCTGGTATGCCCAGCTTTGAACACAAATACTGTCCCACTCCTCTGAAAGCAGACAAAGGTGTCACAAGTAAATGTGTCAAGCCAGTGACCCACCATAGTCACCTAGTAGCAAAAAGTGCCATAAGACTCAAAAAGTGAGACAAGTTATAGTGTCAAGCCTGGAACCCTCTGTAGTCACCAAGCAGCTGAAGGTGCCACAAATAAGATTATCAAGCCAGAAAGCTGCTGTAGTCACCAAAAAGCATAAAGTCCCACAAGAGTGTCAAACTTGGGACCCCACTGTAGTCACTAAGTAGTAAAATGTGCCATAATGGCTGTTATCAGGTGAAAACTGAACTCAATTCAAAGTTGGAAATTCAAAAATGCAAATGATTGTAACTAGTGGATATTCTATTTTCAAAAATATTATTAGGTTTCAAACAGAAACGTGCTATAAATTCAAAAATTACTATCATATGAAAATATGTGTTGATGTAATATTACTTGCAGTTCTTATGTTTATAATTCTCAACTACTGATAACAGAACCAAAAACTAGCCCAAACTACTGATAACAGACTTGAAAACCCAAACTACTGATAACAGAACTGAAAACTAGCCTAAGCTACTGCAAACTAGAGCATTCACTACTAAATACTATATCAAACTACTAAAAACAATACCTTTCACTACTAAAAATAACTCCAGACTACTGAAAACTAGGCTTTTACTAATGAAAAGCTTCATTAGAGGTTACCATGTATGCTGAGTATATTTCAGTGCAAGTCACAGTTAACTCTACTCTAGGGATATAAAACCTTTGTCATTGATTCAAATAAACAATTTTCTCAACTGCCTCAAATTAAACTTGTCACATTTCTGATATGCAGACAACCAATCTGCAAGCTCCAACAAAATACCACCAAGTGTGAAAGTGAAGTGTTGTTTATTCACTATTCCAAAGGACCACTGCCTACTCTCAAGTTGAATTCTGTTTGAGAAGTCAGTGATAATGCCTAACTGCCTATATAGTGGCCTGGTTAAACTGATGTGTGACACCAAGGCCAGTTTTACTTAATGATATGTACATATTCCAACTGTTGTATAACTTCACTGTCTTCACCAAAAAACTACTCTTACAAAGTTACATTTTCAAACAAAACCTTTGACTTGAAAGGAAATGTTGTGCTAATTAAATAGGCATGGCATCTTTGATTTTGCCAACTTGTCAGTTACCTTACATAACAAAAATTGTATACATTACCTGTAAATTTATTCTGTCAATGTGGATGAAGGCATTATATGCTGTGCTAAATCTTCAACTAACATTCTCCCACTATTTGTTACCATTTACAAATATGAAAGACAGGAAGAATGAAAAAAGTGGAAATGGACTGCAGGTTTGGGGGACACCTAGGTCCCCAGCTGGAGTCCTGGGATGAGTCCCCCATGGAGTGGGTCTGGGGAAAAAAGACCCCTTGGATGAAAATGAATCATAATAATTTTGATGTTCAAATTCAAATCTTTCAGAGATTTATTTGGCATTGCCAACTCCTGCTCCATAATATACACGATCGTGGCATGAAAAACTTCCCTTGAATAAACATTTTTCAAATGCAATGACAGAGACAGCACCAAAGCATCCTTAAGTCTTTCTCACTAATTGTAAAACTGCCCTCTATCCAACCACACTGAAACTGATCTCCAAAGTTACCTATATGGCACAGAAAAAAGCAGATTTCTGCTAAAAAAAACAGAACTCTTTCATGTCAAACTCTAAAGTCTGCCAATACTTACTGACTGCAGATAAATACTATCACTGGATAAGGTTTGAGACATTACACAATCAAGGACACCTTTGACAGACATTCATGTTTTGAGTCTGTTGCCTTGATGACTGACATTATTTATCATGCCCAACTTCAAACTGTTATAAGATGAACAGTTTTCAACCATTACTGATGAAATTTTCAGTAGACATTTGAAATGTATACCAGTTCATTAGTGCATAAGCATCAAAATAAAAGACTGATTTTACATGTTGTGCCATGCTTATAAGTAAGACTACCTCTGATAGTACATGCTGTGCCATGCTATGCTATGCTATGCTTATGGATAAGTGAGGCAACCTCTGATTTTTATATGCTATGCTTATGGGTAAATGAGGCAGCCTCTGATTTTTATAAACTGTGCTATGCTTACAAATGAGACCACCTCTGATTTTTACATGCTGTGTTATGCCTACGAGTGAGGCAACCTGATTTTATATGCTGTACTATGCTTGTAAGTGAGGCCACCTATGATTTTTATATGCTGTGCTATGCTTACAAATGAGACCACCTCTGATTTTTATATGCTATGCTATATTATAAGTGAAGCAACCACAGACTTTTATATGATGTGCTATGCTTATAAGGCAACCTCTGATTTTTATATGCTATGCTAAAGTTAAGGGTAAGTGAGGCAACATCTGACTTTTATATGCTGTGCTACGCTTTTAAGACAACCTCTGACTTTTATATGTGTGCTATGCTTATGAGTGAGGCAACCTCTGATTTTTATCTGCCATGCTAAATTTATGGGTAAGTGAGGCAACCCGATTTTTATCTGCTATACTAAACTTATGGGTAAGTGAGGCAACCTCTGACTTTTATATACTGTGCTATGCTTGTAAGTGAGGTTACCTCTGATTTTATATCCTGTACTTTGCTTATGAGTAAGCAAGGCTACCCCTGATTTTATATCCTGTGTTATGCTAAAGTTAATGTGAGGCTACCTTTGATTTTGCCTTACTTTGCCACTGAATGAGTGAGGTTACCTCTGCTCAGGAGATAGGTCAAATGTATTGTGTACATGTTTGTACAGCTAAATTAAATTTTCTCATGATTTAATTCTCCGCTATGCAAAACCTGACCTAACATCTATAGAGATTGAATTTGCTACAAACATATCATTGTACTTACTGGCAGGTCTGTGAATGTAGTACCTGAAAAGAAAAAAAAAGTTTAAATCTATCAAAAGATGAGAATTTTAATAAAAACTAAGTTTAACTAAACACTTGTTTCAAAAACGTACACACTTTAGGTAGTTTTCTCAGCTATTTAAAAGTCTATTTATGCAGACTTTTATGTTCATTCTGCATAAAAAGCATCACTAAAAACTGAATGCATATGATGTGAATATGGTTTTCATTGTACTCTGACCTTTGGCTTATTGATGTCATACAGATCCCAAAACATATAATTTTACAAAATCTCCATTTCATTTGCAATTTGTTTGCATCTGAAATGCATTCGAAATTCACTTTGTTTGCACTCTGTTTGCATTACATTGTTGTTGGCATTTAAGCTATCATTTCATTGTTTTTTATTTAGAGTCACAAATGTTTTCTGAATTTTGTGTTTATCACTTCCATTCACTGTTTCCTTTCATTTTTATTTGCTTTAAATTAAAATGAAATTCACATAATGCTTTTATATCTCAAAGTGTACCTTAATAAAAATTTAAATGCATAAAACATAAATGGCAGCACAGAATTTACAATAAATAAAAACATATCGACAACTGCAATGAATGTAAAAACAGAGTTGTTGATTATTTGTCAGCAAACTTTTACAGTGGGGCCCCAGCTTACGAACGCCCTCGGTTACGAACACCAGGCCGGCCAAAAAAATTACTCGGGTTACGAACTGAGCCGCCATTCACTTGCGCGCAAAATTTCGAACACGCAAGCTTACATATGGCTGCCTCTACTCAAATAGAGTGAAAAAAAGGTGAGAAAAGGAGTCTGTGGTATTCTTGTGTTTATTTTTGTGTCATGTTGGTGTTGTTTTTGTGGGTTTTGAGTGTGTTTGTGTGTTTTATTGCTATGTATGTGTTGTGTATGTGTTTTGTGAGTGCTCCTTTTTTCACCTTATTTTAATGTAGCAGCGATTTTCAGCGATTTTTTTTCAGCTCAGGAACGGATTAAAAATTTAACAATGGGACCCTATGGGAAAACATGTTCCGGGTTACGAACACCGTCCGGGAACCAATTAGGTTCATAAGCCGGGGCCCCACTGTATTCTTTTCATTCTGTTCAAATAAAAATTGTACTGATAAAACCATCAAAGGTGGTTAGGTCTGCCTCAACAAGAACAATGACATGCCTTTCAACATTGAAAAGTCATGAATGAAAAGAATTTAATCCCAAATATTCTTGGGAGAGAGTTTTCAACTGTAGAAATCATGCTGCAGCCTGAAATAATTGATATTCAAATCCATCCGATCCAATTTTGTTTATTATTCATGGTTATGTGGCCTGCATTTTGTATTTTGGCTCTCTTTTCTTCAAAATGCATTCAAGAGTTCATTGCATTCAGTTCTGTATTTTTTTGTTTACATTCCTTCTGCAAACTTTTGCATTTCACTGTTAAAATTCACTGTTTCAGGGTCTGAAGCAGAATGCAAACCTACAAACTACATGAATGAAAATTCATTTGAATTCACAAAACTTCTTTTTTATAAAAATCAAATTCACATTAGCTCTACAACACTTATTATAAACATTTTTTTTTATGTCTTCAGGACTGTTATGGGATAATTTCATTCCGTTCTGTAGCTCTCAATAAAACTAACTCAGATGGGGAATACTGACAAATTAAAGCTGTAAAATTATCTCACCTGTATGACTACAAGTATAACCCGTATATCTAATACTCAAACTTTTTTCACACAAATCATTAACACCATTGGCCATAAGGCTCAAGTGAGATGGGCAAGAAAAGAACTCACAAAGCAGGATATAAACTTGAGCCATTTAGTAATTGTATCATAAATGTTCAGTTTCGTATAGCAACTGATGATGACGATGTGTTTTAAAAAATTTTTATAACAAAAATATCAACATTTTTCACAATGATAAAACATGTTTTCTGCTAAAGCGAGCAAGTTTAATTTGAATGCAGCTACTGATGCTGAAGATATGTGACAGTCAAACATTTTAATGCAAAACTTTAACTGTTATGTCAATGACATAGCCAGAAAAGGGACTACAGTATATCACGATGCTTATAGAGGTGATATAATAAATTACCATGATCTGAAAACCCCGACAGACATAGAAAATTAAAATACAAATTCTGGTTTCTTCATTATGCTAAGTGTAAGCCATCCATAAATTCTGATCATGGAATTTATTCCAGACCACAAGTTATTCTCCAAAACATTTTCTTTGAGGCACAATGGTTGTGACCTTTGACCCAAACATAAATTAGCTTTTTCCATACTTAGCTCTCCATTAATTTTTGTCAATAGACATTGTCAACATCTAAATATGTTATGCAAAAACTATTATTCTTTTCTCATTTAGTGACCTTAATCTTTGACCTTTGAACCTCAAAATGAATAGTCTCCTCTCTGACTCAACATGTAAGCAAATCAATAACTTTAGTGAAAATCCATGAATAAATCATTGTTATTTCAGTTATACTGACTTGACCGTTGACTCCCAAACTTGATACGTTACTTCCTTACTTTATTTGAAAGCGATTCACAAAGGTTGGTCCAGGTTTGTTATATAGAACTAATGTTATTGTGCAGAAAATGTTGCTTATTTCAGTCAGTAACACTGGCCACTGACCTTTTAAAAGTTTTCCTTACCCCAAGTGCAAGCGATCCACAAAGTCTGTTAACTAGTTGGTGGAAAACATGAGTGTTTGTGCGGAAACAAAGTTGGTAACAGATGGACAAAATTATAACATAATATGTTCTACTGCATGGATGGCAAGTAAAACTTGTAACAAAACTTATGTTCACCTACCTAGATTGATTCCATTCTTCGTGTAAAAGCATGTGTTATCTATGAGATTCATACAACAACCAATTACATCACCGGTAGTGAAGGTGGGTCCATATGGCTCTCCGGTTCCAGAAGAACAAAAGGAGTTGCCATCATCACCATGGTAACCATATGAATGTTTGTCCCATCCTGAAACAAATGAAAAAAGAGATATGTAAGACTGTCCTGAAGTACCTGATTTGATATTTATTGTCAACATACACATTTCTCGATTTAATGTCTTGTCTATTCAGGAATTATATTCAAATGATTAACATAAACATATTTTTTATCCTAAACTTTTGATGCATAAATCTTATTAAATTATTTGGATTGCTATGATTTATACATTATTTTTATGTACAAACAGCATCTCATTGAGAGAAAAGTTGTCCTCCTCACCTCAGTTGCAGCTGCAATGGTTGCAGTGGTGGTATTAACAGTAATATTCAGGAGGAGGAATATTAGTGCCATCATCATCATTACTAATAGTATTATGGAAATAATCACCTGGTAGTCTGTTCATATTTACGCCATGTGTGGAAAGTCCAATTCCCATGTATCTGAAGAAAAAATAATGTATCCATCATACTAATGCATCTGTCAAAAGATCACAGTGAAAAGAAGAGTAAAGGACAATATTCAATACTGATACAAATTTCAACCAAGGAATGATCCCAAGACAAATATAAAATCAATTAAATTTCCACTTACAGAATAATACATAGCTTATTATAACCAAAATTTAAAAGACTGAGCACACATGTCTCCACTATAACAGCACCCTCCATTATAATATGATTCTATAATGATATGGACCCTACAGTCAAAATTATAAAAGTGAAAACAAAACTCCCTTTCAGGGATTCAAACTCCACTGCCCCAAAAGAATATTCAGGAAATGAATGTAAGAAAACTTCTTTTTAACTAAGACCACTTCTTCGTTCTAACATCCAAGTGTTAAAACCACATACAACATTCTTGTGCAGTAAGCTTTTTAAATTGGTAGCTGTGGCTGCCATACTGGATATAAGATAGCACCATTTTCATTTAGGACAAACTACATCATTAGAAGACATTGTGAAAATCCCATGCCAAGGACCATCCATTCAGGAGTAATGATACAATTTTGTGGGGGTCATATTTGATACATGACTGGCACCATTCGCATTCTGAACCAACTAGATATCATGTCAAGTCATTTGCTAAAAGCCCTATTTAAATATCACCATAAAATTCTGAAGCAGTAGCAATACCAACGTTTTCAAGACGGCCACCATGGTGGCCCTATTGGATATCTGACCAAGAACATTTTATTCACGACCAACTAAACACCATAATAACATACATGCTATCACCCAAGAAGTATGATATTGCTGTAAGTGGCAAAAAAGCATAACTTCGGCATAAATGTGTAATCTATATATTACATGCCAGAATTATAGCATATGTGAAAAAGATACTTTTCTACTACTAACCTGGTTCTGCAGCTGGTCAATATTTTTGTCACAAAGGGCAAAATCTATGTGGATAGAACCGGAATACAAACACAAAATATACTGAAAAGTTGTGTATATTCAGCACTCACTTTAACCAGTCTACATATGTAACTTTCGCTGAATTTGTCACTTTTTCTGATCTGACACGTTTTGAAGTTTGAAATGGTCCATCTGCTCTAACATTTTCCATCATATAAAATCACAACTCATACCGTAAAGCATTTCACTTAACATCTGCTACCATCTTCTTTACAAAAATATAGACTGCTTCACTACCTAGCTACCTAATCAATCAAATGAATCTGTGAGGAAAAGACCACTTATGAAGAAACCCGTCTGTTTTCTTGGAATGGGTCACATACAGTTGCTATAAATAGCAAATAAGGAAAATACTCTTACAGTAGTCTTATACAGCAGTCACTGTTTAAGAATATTGTGAAATTTATATTAGTGGAATTAAAGAGATAATAAAATGACAAAAACAACTTTCTACTGCTTCATTTTGATCTTATTTTTTAATGTAAAAAAAAAAAGCGTAATCCTTATGTAGTCTCGTAATTTGGTGAAAACAGCATAATGATTACGCCAAAAGTGTAATGGTTGGCTCCTAATAAAAAAAAACCCCATATTGATGTGACTTTCCATTTACAAGGAGTAGCAATAAGATTTTCATGATGGCTGCCTTGGTGGGAAAGTTAAATGTCACATTCGCACCATTTTCATTTAGGACTAATCATATATTATAATCAATCTTCTGGTGAAAATCCCATCTACACAAGACATTCTGTTTAGCTTTGATTTGAAGGGGTTTAATTAACACCATTTTTCAGCACAAGACAGGCTATACATGGCAGCTAGTATATCTCGTAGAGGAAGAACCTGGGAAGACCCCAGGAAGAAGAACTGACCCACAGGAAGCTACTAGCAAGCTTTCTCACCTACCCATGTTGGCCAAGCTGAGATTTGAACTCAAGCGGACAAAGATGTACAAGTAAAATGTAAAGAAAGCGCCTTAGACCACTCGTCCACCTGCAGTCCTACTTTCTGTTTAGGAGAACTGATAATATTTTCAAGATGACTGCCATGGAGACAATACTGGATGTCAGATCAACACCATATTCATTTAGGAGCTACTCGACATCATAAGTAGTCCTCTGATGAAAACCCAACGCAGCAGCAGAGAGGGTGAACAGACTCTAATTGGTTGTCCATTATTTTCTCAAAATAAAGGTTCCTACGAAAATGAAATACAAGGTCAATAACACCAAACCAAAGCCTCTAACCGATCTCGAGTCTCTCAAAATTGTGTTAGTTCATTTTGTTGCTTTATCACTGACGTTGTATTTTCACTTTTTTTTATGTGTGTTCGTTTACTCATCAGACACTCACTTTAGTCGTTCACCCTCTCTGCTGCTGTAGTGTTAACCAAAAATTTTATCAAGACCTATACAATACCTAGATCTGGGGTCATGTAAATTTATTGTGATAAATCCGTGTGGGTTAACTTGCGCTTGCACAAAGAAGTTTTTAAACTTAATCATGTCCATGTCCCCTGAACAATAAGTCTGATGAATATTTCGCAGAGTATGTGTATCAACTCCATTAAACACAACTAAAATATTGCAGTTATCTCTGATCACTTTAGGTATTTGTGTATATCGTTGAGTAACATAAATCACGTCTGTGTTTTTGTGTCTGCCTCTGGAAAATATCCGAGCTGGATTTGATTGTTTGCCCAGCATCACATCATCGTATACTACGAGATTATTAATAAATCCATCGAGGTCGTCTATAGATGGGGCTTCATCAATATCAGTGATAAAATTAATAAGATCATTGCCATCTTCATCCAACAACTTTGTATTTTCAATAAAATCTTTACGTACTTCATAACATCGTTAGTCATCTAAAGATGGTGCCACTAAATATAACTTATTCCACTTGAGCCATCTCATTATCAGATTAAGCAGCAATTGTGTTTTACAACTTCCAGATGGACCTACTATTATACACCTGATAGAATTTGGTAGCGCTGGATGATGCTTGACTGGTTCTTGTTTTCGTGTCGATGAAAAGTCAATGATATCCATGTTGTACAAATATATAATAACTAATATGAATTTATATTGTGTTTGATGCAGAGCATCCATCCCACCAGTGGATTAACAACAATAATAACAAAAAAATAGCAAGCGTGCACTTACAGGCAAATATGTGAAATGTGGTACAAGCAAATACAAATTTACTTCGTCCTTGATGAATATCAAGGGTGGTGATATTGCTACTTCATTGGGAAAACTACCAGGAACTCCATGGGCTAAATACCCTGGTGAGAAACATCTTCCTGGATATAATTATTGTGGTCCTAGAACTCGACTTGATATTCGACTCGATAACAAAGACCAACCCCAAGACCTGAAGAGTATCAAATAAATGCGACGTTGCGTATAAAAATAAGGAATTATTGTGTCGTCGAGTATCTGTTGCGCGATAACACAATGGTACAGGTAGATTTGACAACTTTTCTTTATGTAACAGAAATAATTTCTCTTGCAGTGTATCACAAACTATCTTTCTACTTGCAACTATCAAATCAGCTGGCCTCCATAAATTCCAAAAATCACTCATCGTAGTTTCTGGAATTACTTCATGCATTATCTCAAACTATTTTATACGGCTGCAGTCTGATTAGCTTTTTGAACTCTTTCAGTGGTTCATCAATAGCTCTATGATCATTATTTGTCTCTTCATAATAATCTACAAACGTTTTAACCATTCATGTGCAGACTGTCCAACAAAAGGCGGCAGTTGACCATGATCACCACACATTATCACTGCAGTATTTTTCGTTAACAACCAATCAAGAAAAGTTTTTAATACTTCCAACGATACTGTACAAATTTCATCCCAGATAATAATCTTAGGGATATATTTCTCACCCATCCGCGATGGAGTCCATGCATCTCCGTACCATTGGAAAAAACTACGATAAGTTTGAGATTTTACTCCTCATTCGTTCACTTCCCTGGCAAGTCTATGTGTGTGTGTCAAAACAATCATATCTGAACTGCTGAATAATTCAATTGCACGTGTTGTTTTACCATAACCACCACACCCATTAAGATAAACGGTTTTATGTCTGGCCACAGGATCATATACCGATGGCAATAGCACGGCTGTCGATACTTGATTGTTATTCTTGTAGTATGTTCCTTTAATTTCAACGTCGGCAGATTCAGAATAACTAAATATATTTTCTTGTTTTATTCTCCATGATCCCCATTCACCAGTGCCAAGTAATTTATCCAGCAAATCCAAATATTTTTTATTTATATAAAATGAATCTGTGGCAACTCTAACAATGGTATCAACAAATCTGTTCATCATCGATAATAAGTTTATCGAAACGCACACGAGCATCGAAGATCTTAAATAAGTAAACTGCGGTGACTCACCGTCAGTATAACTCACAACTGTACCTAATTTAGTTCCATCCGACAACCAAGCATTACTTTGACTTATAAATGTGTTTTTCTCCGTTGTATCAGTGATTAAAAAAATCAAGTTCAGCATCATCCATAATTAATCTTGTACACGTTCGTTTATGATCACAAGAACCACCCTGGGTAAACTTACCAATTATTTTTCTGCTGAGATCCTCATTATTTTCTTTTCTGTATTTAGATACATTATTAATAAGTTCAGTAATTTCATCCTCCCCAAGATTAAGTAATTCATTAATATTTTTACATCAATCATATATCACAATAGTACTATTGGAGCCCAACATTTTTCTGAAAAATGTCTTCCAAACCAAGTATAAATAATAGGATGGAGATTCCCCGTAAACGAAAACGACTCTATATAAGCAAATCCAATCAGATCAAAATCTGGTAAAGTATCATTTATTGCAACTCTGGTCATCTCATGTGTTGGATGTCCAAATCTCTTAAAGTATTCAGAACACTCTCCGTACCCAAGAAAACTTTCCAGGACACCGTATTTTCTGCATGTTTTCGGACATCGTTTGTTTTCGGACACCGTTTTTTGGCAAATATATTATTTAAATGCCTTGTAATTTTTCCGACGTTGCTCCACTATAATTTTTTCTACAATTTATGTTTTCGGACACGATATAAGAAGATCTACTGCTTCATTTTAAAGTAAAATTCACAGTGTGTTTGCCGTTAATTTAAGTGATATAAAGTTTGCTTCACTTGGTCGCCAATTATTTAATGTGATCACGAACTTCCATGGATTGGTTGTCAGTGTAGACATCGTTACACACGAAACCACTTCACGCAGGTGTGACAGTTATGGCTTTGATTAGAAACCATGACCCCTGCTTTATATCATTAAACAATACATTAGAGAGTCAGTATGGATTAGTAAATTCATTGGTATCGTGCAACATAACAAACCCCTTATCCCCGAGGCATTATGTACCATGGGTTTAAATGTAGTTATTGTTCTACAGATAATAAACCTCTTTGTAGATGATAAATATTGATTGTGGGTACATCGTGTGCTCTTTTAACGAAATCCAGATGGCTGCCCTTTATTTCCAAACACACCTGTCAAAGAAATCCCACAAATTATACTAGGAACAATTATCACCTAGACACCCTGAAATCTCCAACATGCATCAAAACAATCTTTGAGCAGTCGATTGTTTCGAGTCGGCAGGCTCTACTCATTTTCAAGCTACCCTCGGCTAGGTGGGAAACAAAAAGAAGAGAGAACCACAACAAATAGATCACCTTTATTTAAAAAAAATACTAACATATTAACAACTTGTATATTGCAACTTGCTTGTTATTTTTACCCTTCCTAGGCGTGCATACATCACTCATCCCATATGGAGCCTCTCATCCTTGGTGCTCTAAGATTAGCCCTCATACATGTACCAGTATTTCTACTCTCGATACTAAAATGTTTCTGTCATAAATATCTTCAGAATTATAATTCCAAATTTTTTTTTATTTAGTTTATATTAATATCTTAATTACACTGACATAAAGCTTGCATGCATTTGTAAGGTAGAGTTTATTCATCACTGATTAGTAAAGGGTTAAACTGGATTGCACGATTACTAATATGGCGGTTATTTTGGAAAATACACACACAATCGTGGCTCTAATACATGTATGGCTGCGTTTTCTGGTGGATGGACATGTACAAAATAGACAAAACAGGCAAGTAATGCCTGTTTTTCATTCATTATCCTTTCCGTGGTGTTAGACAAAATACTTGTTTTACTTCATGGCAGCACGTCGTCATGTGAGCTAACGGTAACTTCGTTACGGACGGGGGGGGGGCACAAATTTGTCTTCCCTTGTTTGTTATCGGACACCTAATTAAAGAATTTAATATGTATTCGGACAACAAAAAAAGTAATTATTTTTTGCTGTCCGAAAACATGCAGTAAATACGGTAACATGCAACCATATCAATCGAGATAACGTTGTTGTAATCGTATTTGGTATTCCACAATCCTCCGTGTTCATATTTGATACAACTATATTGAATATCTTCAAGAAATTCCAATCTTGTAGGTTTCCATGAATTTTTCTCCTGAGCAAAGTGAGCAGCAACTAATGGAATGGTAAAACAGTTATTCAGTAATTGTTCGATAACATCATTATCGTTCGTGTATTTCAACGCAAGATTTTTCATTTCATCCTGGAGAAATTCTGTATGATAAATTTCTCTGCTGGCTTGTACAAACTGGTCATAGTTTATGGATTCTGAACTTTGAAATAACCACACGGATACAGGGTCACTCTTACTGATATTTCTGATAAAATCAAATACATAATCATCATAAAATTTAACTGTTCTGTCTTGTAGAAATACTGTTACCGCGGACGTCCATGCATGTGCGTTATGATCAATAATTTCTATTGGAGCTCCTCTTGAGTCACATTTTGATTTGTATAAAATCTCTCCGGTCAGTGTCTTCACCATAATTGAAAATTTTAATATTTTTCCAGCGCTCCTGTATCTTTAACTGTTTCTGCCCATGTATTTATTTTTATACGTCATAAATCCGTTAAACCGTTTCCACGTATCGCGTTTGTGAAGTGTTCTGTAACTTGCTCCGCTATACAATTTATCTTTGATAGTTTCATCGGTTTGAGATCACCAACTCAAGGTCTACCATTCCACGGATACAACGCATAAACAACTGCAATTACAAGATACGCTTGTTCATAATATGGTTTGTCAATACCAGTCAACGTTCCTAGTTTTGAATTTTTATTTAACGTGACAATATTTCCTGTGTGTTCTGTGTCAGGCGGACAGGGTCACATTTGTCATGGATAATCCAAGCGTCGTCATCTGTCTCTACAATAAATTTTATTAGAATAAAATATCGCTGATCGTCGAGATAGTTAATAATCTTCCTTCCTCACTTGCCATTCATTATAGCATCGATGACATTTTTTATTCTGAATGTTGACCACACATGAGCTGCACCATCGTTGCGAAATTCCTTCTTGGCTTTACTGATATGATCAGTTATATCACTATTAACCAAAGCCAGATCTTGCATCAATCAACTAAAATTAGGTTTTGACAGTTTGTCAAGATCGAATCTGGCTTTAGAAGGCTTAATTGTGGATAATCTCTCAAACTCCCCCATATTATAATTAAGACAAATATATATTTAAATTGAAGTAGAAGTATATATATATATATATAATGATTCAAGCAAACAACAAATGCAGGTGGCTGATGATCAGTTATTCAACTCCTTGTAACAAAGCCTGTGTAAATGAATTCTGTGGATTCCAAATGCAAAGTATTCGCAGAGGGAGTCTAGAACCAAAACCATGCTTAAAATGTGGTGCTGGGGTTAGAGGAAAAACTCAGTTGTGTGTGCAATGTGGTGGTAAAAACTACAGAGAGCTAAAACGATATCATGATAAAAAAAATACAGAGTCGAATCTCCCATAAAACCCGCAGAAGACTATCTTGCCAGATTTTCAAATAATAATTTAGACAAATAATATTATCATATAAATGAAGCAAAATGAATTTGTAAACCATCCCATCATCAAGGATTATGATGCATCTCGAGATAGTATCATCAGAAACTGCTGATTTAAAAAACCAGTTGGTAATGTTGAAAATACCGGTTATCTCAGATTTAATGCTGGGGGAAAAAAGTATTACATAGATTCGTGTACGAGTGTTTTTATGGAGTAATCAAAAAAAATGGCCTTGTGATCAATCATATTGATAGAAATCGGAAAAACAATTCTTTATGTAACTTACAAGCTATTACACAAAGTCAGAATTGCAAACTTGGTGAAATTGGTATGCACAAAATGGTTAGAAAGAGGACTGTTAAATCTGTGAATGTGGAGAGTGGTGAAGAAACAATATTTCAATCAACAAATGCAGCTGCTAAATATTTTGATATTCACTTATGTTCAGTAAAATGTCACAGATAATATAACAAAATCAGCATTTTCCAAGAAATTGAGGTGAAGAATCATGTTTAATATCATATACATGAAGGGAGATAACTCTGTCCTCTCTGATAGAGTATTTAAGTAGTTGTCCCACCTATTACATAAACATGACCGTCGCAATTTTTTTGTGTATGTCGTATTCAGTAACTTAATTGTCTGTAGTCAGTGGATCAGTATAATTTGTAACAGAAAATGATATTTACATCTTTTAACTCTCCTGATAAATTCAGATCGTTCATAAGTTTGATGTACATTAACTTGCGTGAATTCCAGGTAAGTTATTTGTAGAACTTCCAGGTACACAATAGACCTGTATGTACATTCAATATGCTGCTCAGTAGGTCATGCGACATCTGTTACAAACAACATCTGGCAGATTTATTTTAGAAATTAAAATAAATTCACACTGCAGTTTATTCAGAATAATAATTTCTGAAAGGTGAGATTTATTTTAGATCCACAGTGCAGTTTATTTATTCATCATAGGTAACTTCAAAATAATTTCTGAAACATATACTTGTAAGTATGAGTCTCTGGTGCAGTGTTAGAGCATCGAATTCTTGTATTTGAGGTCTTGAGTTTTACTCCCATCACTGACATATTGTTGATGGAGGCGGTACAATGCCAAATTTTTCTTAATAGTGGGGCTCCGCCCAGTTTCCTCAAAATTCAACAGAGAAAAATACACTCTCCCACCATGTCACCACGTGGTGGGTGCACTTCTGCACTCCCTGGGGTTGATTATGGGGGGGGGAAGGGTGTGCAGAAATCTGTTGAATGTAGAGAAGGCCCCGTTTATGTGTGTGCTGTCCTTAGAACTAAGTTTATATGTATCTGTGCCGTCCTTTATATAAGTACTATAATTAAGTTTATATGCATGTGTGTACTGTCCTTAGAGATACTACCGTATTTTATGTAATTTTTCGCACACGAAAAAATAATTATTAATTTCAGTGTACGAAAAATTATATGTAAAATAAATAATTATCATTTGGTGGTGCTGACCATGTATGAAAAATAACGGGATCGTACCAAAACAAGTTCTACAGTACACACGCTATTTGACAACTTAACGGTATAAACGTACAAAGTAAACATATATTTTCTGTCTCATAAATCAAAAGTACTTTTTGTTATTAGTGAACGAGAGAGAGAGAGAGAATTATGCTCAGTGTGCAAGCTCGTCTGCATTTAGAACATATGTACTTGTTATGCTGTGCAAAATGATCAAGATGGTTTGAACATGTATAAGTTATGAGTATTATTTATTGGCAAATTGTACGCAATGATACGACCCCACATCGTCAGGAAATTAAGTGTAAGTTGTATTTTTACCGCAACAATAATCTCATTATCAAATTGCAATAAAAAATAAAGAACTTGAAATCAACACTTAAGTTAATGAGTGTGTGTGTGTGTGCACGCGCGCCAGAGAGATCAATGAAATACATTTTTTTCAGTGTACAAGACCGTATTTATTCAGTGTAGTCTTCATTTGTAGATTTTGCAAAGAGAAAAAAAGACTATTTTCAGTTACCTGATGAGTGGGATAATCCTCATGTATTACGACCCTATTATATTCCATTAGGAATAAACATCGCTAAATCAACAGTTCATTCCTGTTTTAATTATGATGTACATTGTCACAACAACCGCATGGCTATAGTGTTATTTACACGGTAATTAAACATGCTTAGCGCTTTGGTTAGTCCAGTTGAAACCAGACTGAGGGCAAGAATCGACTGAAGAGGTCAAATCAGCGAGGCTGCCAGTATGGAAATGAGGCTAGCTTTAGGCAAATGAAAGTCTGTCAATGTGCTATTGAAGCCGTTGTCCATATAGCAGATTTTATAAGGACAAACGATCATATGCATTACTTGTTATTCGAACTCGCCAATAAAGATAATAGTGGGGTATCTCATTGAATAGATTTGCAATAAAATGTTAATTACATTCAAGTCAAAACAGAACAAGCACTTAAATGATAGTATATGTATATATACGAATCGATTTAACGGTGTCCGTGACTTTCAAATTTACGATGGAAAATGATAAGGTTTTTATATGTTATGTTTGTATGACTAATGGAACAATAAGACAAGTTGACCAATGGTTTGTGGTCTTCACTTTAGCATGTACTGAGATGTAATTTTTGTTGGATAAGACAGCATCAAAGGGCTTCTGAACTCATTTTAAAATGCACGTGGTGTTTTGTTACGGTGATGGACTTAATAAGGGGAACTAATTAATGATAATATTAAAGGTATGGTCTGTAAAGTCCTTTGTTCATTTGTTAATAAACACCAGTAGATATTGTAATGACAATAAGAGTTTTTTGCACATGGGCACCCGCAGGATCTTTTGCAAAAGGGGGGGGGGCAGTCAGTCACGGCCGGGAGAGTTAATATAATAAGCAGTCTGAAATTAAAGCTAATATTTACTAAGCATTTTGAACAGAATCTTGTGATATATTTTCAGCTTCATTTGCATGATTAAACTTGTCGGAATATATATTGCAGTATGATTTGGGGGGGGTGTCACATGACCCCCCTTTGACCTATGCTGCAGGCGCCCATGCTTATGCATCAATCATTATATTTTCTCACCAACAATTAATCATTAATTTTGGTAAAAACAAAGTGGGAATACGGTATTTTCGATCTTTTATGCAAACGTAAATCTTCTTAGTGGAAATGTTATGTCCGATAATTTAATGAATTTTTCAAATAATACAAAGTGACATGTACGAAATATTATGATACATTTAAATAATTATTATTTTGATAACTGGATTGTGTATGAAAAATTAAAGGGTACGAAAAAATACATACAATACGGTACCATAATTAAGATATATATATGTACCCTCTGAACTTGCTAGAATGTTGTTTGGTAATCTAGTAGTTCACATGGGGGTTGTACTGTCTATAGAATTAAGTTAGTTAATCCATAGAATTAAGTTAGTTAAGATTATATGTTGTGCTGTCCATATACCCCCTGAACCTGCTAGAATATCGTTTGGTAATCTAGGGGTTCACATGGGGGTTGTGCTGTCCTATTTCGAATTACCCTCTGAACTTGCTAGAATATCGTTTGGTAATCTAGGGGTTCACATGGGGGTAAATCACCCTCTGAACTTGCTAGAATGTTATTTGGCAATCTAGGAGTTCACATGGGGGTTGTGCTGTAAATATGTGTAGTGTAAAATATTTTTTTTTATTTTAAACAAATATTTATTGTATAATGAATCATGAAAATATTAATGCTATTATTTCTGCGATTGAAAAATTACAACATGACAATATAAAAATATCTGATGAACTTAATCCTAAAAAAATTATGTGTAAATTTGAATCATTGCAACAACGCTGTCACAGTGACTGTGGTAAAACCTTGATTCTGTCAAGAGGGACTACAGTAAAAAAAATATTTTTAAAAATTTTTATTCAGATTCTTTTCAGTCAGAATCAGATCATAATTTATTCTATTTAGTCAGAATCAAATTATAATAATATTTACTCAGAATCAGATAATTTTTATTTTATTCTGATAAATATTCAGATTCTGATTTATTCTAATAATATTTATTCAGAATCATATAATAATATTTATTTTATTCTGATAATATTTATTCAGAATCAGATAATAATATTTATTTTATTCTGCTAATATTTATTCAGAATCAGATTATAATATTTATTTTATTCTGATAATTTTTTCAGAATCATATTATAATATTTTATTCTGATAATAATTTATTCAGAATCATATTATAATATTTATTTTATTCTGATAATATTTATTCAGAATCAGATAATAATATTTATTTTATTCTGCTAATATTTATTCAGAATCAGATTATAATATTTATTTTATTCTGATGACATTTATTCAAAATCAGATAACAATAATATTTATTTTTTATTCTGATAATATTTATTCAGACTCAGATAATAATACATGTATTTATTTTTTATTCTGATAATGTTATTTATTCAGAATCAGATTCAGATAATTTATCTGACAAATTTTCTTTATTTTCCCTGGTTTTGATCTTATGATTTCATATACAGATTTATATTCAATGAATCATTCCTCAAATCCAACAAGTGTATCCTTGATAATAGCTGATTATGACATCGTAGATAAACAGGATTAATTGGTTCTGATACAATCAAATATCTTGGTGGAACTTGCAGTGTAAATGTATATAAAATTGTATCCTTGCTGGGCCTGATTTGACTTTTCAAGATCTGCTTGATAACTACCATCGATGACGTCACAAACAAGATTGACTGCTATCATTGATGTTATACTGACAATGCCAGGCGAGACATGACCTTCCAAATACGGATTGTTATCATACCTGAGTATACCTGGCGGTGGTGATACTTTTCTCCATGATTCAAGAATCCATGGAATGTGTTCATCGATGCTAAAATTAAAATTAGGAACTTTAATTTGTGACAAAAGTGTATTGATTTCATTTTGAATATTTTCAGATGAAAACAATTTTAATTTATAACAAACATTTCTGGTTATAATATGCTTGATATAATTAAAATCATACGATATTAGATTTAAGTGCTTGACTGCATCGATGATATTTCTTTTTGTGTCATCGCTGTAGTTTTGTATCATGCTGGTGATTAAATTTTTAACATCGACGGAAACTCAATCAAATTCATTATTCATTACTTTATTTATGTAATTAATGGGTGTAAATTCAATGGATGCTATCCCACGACTTACTGAGTAATCAAATTCCAGATTTGGAATACTTTCAGTGCTATCAATAAAATATTCATTGATGGTCCATGGGAAAATTTTTCTGTACGTGGGAATCTTTATGGATGTTTTTTCTGTCATGAGAAATTCATCCCTGGTTGGTTCTGATGGTCCAACATAAACTGGAGGGATTTCAGGCCAACCTAAAACAGTTCTGATCGATGACTGATATATATCTACAGCATAATCTGGCAAGGATATTTCTATTACCACTGATAATGTTGCCTCATGAACAGTAATTGTTATCTGGGATTGTTTTCCTGTGATAGATTTGATTCTGCGCTTAATTCCTCATTAATCTGTTCTATTTGATAACTGCTCGTGGGTATACTTACAACTTGCCAATCTAGTGTTCCATCTGGTTTATTTTTATTTGCAAATACTAATGAGTTATTTGGTTGTAATCCCTCAAACGATTTTGATCTGATATTTGGCCAACTATAATAAACTCGTAATTGTGCAAGCGCAATCTCGCTGGCAGGAATTGCAGTTGGAAAATCCACGCTAAACTCAGGACTAGTTGAGCTCACTGGTATCATTGTGGTTTTTGGCAGTGTTGTATTGATGGCGATCTGCTGTAGTAATTCTTGCGATGATGACATTGTTCTAAAACTTTTGATTTTAAATTAGGGTTCTAATTCCTGCTTCATTCTAATTTCCGCTCCTCTTCGCCTCATTAATTCTACATCCAGGGATCCAATGGGTTTTTTTGTTTTTTTTATTAAATACATCGTTGTAAGTATTTATTATCATTGTAAACTCCTCATTGGATATTATACCGTCGTTGAGATACGATGAAATCAACGATGACAGTTTGGAGTATGCTATCATTGCTGTGTGTAGTTTTATTGTGTACTCATGTAATTCTGCATTTGTACATGTAGCTATCTTCTTTGCGATGATATTAAAAACACCAGCGATTGTTGTCGCAGATGAAACACAGATTGTTGCAACAACAGGCGATGCCATCGTTACTGCGGACAATAATACGCCAGTTTCAGCGATGATAGTGGATGCCGAATAAACAACTACATCAATGACTATTATGCGTCGGCAATATTTTAACTTTTTCTGCGTACTCATCAATGACATTTTTTATTTGGGTCTGACATCCACATACTTGATTGTATCTGTGTTGGTTAGCATCAATCATTATATTGCTATCAAGTAATTAAATGAGGTGTTTCAGTGACAAATTCCAGACACCACCAGTAAGACACTGCGGTTAATTTTTTATCAGATGGTTCCAGTATAAATATTTCTTAGTCATCTTTATTTAACACATCAGACATGGTTCCAGAAAAATCATCGGTTGAATGACGCCATGGATACGTGGTAAATATCCTAAATTTTGCATACCTGAACATGGACAGCCTGTACAAACCAGTGTCTTCCACGGTATGTTTGATAGTGCTATTTTGCTGTGACCATGTTGATGATCCTGATGATACTGTGTATACTTGTTGGATGACCTGCTTGTGACGAATTTTAATCAGATTAGTTTTTTTTAAAGATATCAGGAATTCCACTGACAATATCATTGAGTCTTATGTTAATTTCAGAGAGTTTTATATCAACAGTTAGGAGACTTCCAAAAAATTCATTAATGGCTCTGTTTATGTTTCTGCAAAAATTCAGAAACAGTTGTATGTGATTAGAAAATTCAGTTCTAAATGCAATCATTCCATCATTGATTGTCGACAACAAAACTCATCGGGACGTTATCATCAACGTATTTCTTCATTGCAGCGTCGAAATCTCCAGCAGGTTCTCCAAGAGAAGTAATTTTATTGTTTCCCATGTTGAGATTGCTTGTCATTGCATCACCAGTTCTTAATATTCGTTCACTCGGATCGACGAAGGAGTAACAACACTAGGAACAAGTTTGCCATCTTTGCAGTATACAGGTATAATACCTTCTCGTGTTCCTTCAGCAGGAATAATAACATCGTTGATTGAAATAATACTCGTCATTAATTTTCCTTCACGGTTCTGAAATACTACAAGTTCGTTTGGATCAATATTTGCAAGATTTAAGAGGTCAGATAATTCATCATTTATCTGTTTTGTTACTTGCTTGAGTTAATCTTCACCTGGTATTTGTTGGGTTTTAGTTTTAGCTGATCTTCCGTAAATATCTACCATTATACATTTAATCGTTGTTTAAAATGGTGTACTCATGCACGACTTTATGAGGTAGTATTGAGGATTCTGAAATCGCGTCAAGCACAGCGAGGGTTTCATGGCCACATATTGGTGGGTCGGTTATTTTTTGTGTTGGTAACGTTGAATACCACACGGGAATATTACCAGCTAAATTACTATATTGAAAAAACTCTTTTAGCGGTGGTAACCCGTACGAGTCGAAGTAAACAATTCCACGTGGATCAATCGCGCACACAGCCCAATAAGTACCAGGACGTGAACTTTCATCGAGATTAATGATACCAGTTTCAACGCTGTTTGGCTTACGCAGTAACTGATCACGCATAAAAACACCTCTGAAGTTATTGATGTTTAGTTTTTTAGCAGCATCAAGAAACTCAAAATTGGACATAGGAAGAATCAATGAAGTGTCCCGGGAAGCCTTAAACCCTTTCCATACCACGGTGGAGTTCCTGGTAGTCTTAGACCCTTTCCCTTTTTTTTAAGATCTTTTTATTCCATGACCCACTTTCTTTAATGCCATCCCAGCAGCAGTTCCAACAGCACCCAATGCAGCAGCTGGGGCTGCAGTGGCTATCAACGCTGGTATAGCTGCGAGAAGTGTAAATATACCACCCGTCTTAGTGATGTCTTTAATGGCACCCGCAGAAACATTAAGTAGTATACCAGTCTTCGATTGTTTGGCTTCAATGAAGTGCCTGAGTTGATGTTCTGTTAGTGATAGTTTATTAGAGCTGCCTGCAATTTGTTCTTTTTTAAGTGATATTTTTACTTCACAGTTTTCTTTTGATACTGATTGTAGTTTTTTAATCTGACCTGGAGTCAAACTGACGTTGGCATGATGATATGACATTATAATTATCATAAGCGATCTAATTACATGTTTTCTACAGGCGCATCAACGACTCTCATTCGTCCACCAACACCTTCAAGTAGCATTGTTTTGTCACTGAGTTTAATGGCGATTGCTCTGTACTCGGCAATAGCTCTGTACTCGGCAATAGTTCCTAGCGTTACAGGAGCTCGAAGGTGTATATCAATGACAGATTGCCTGAACAAATCTAAATGTTCTAGCAAAAAGTAATAGATCGGGTACAGATCTGTAAAATCAAACTGAGATATTTGTAAACCAGTATCAACATTTTGATCGTGTCCCATAAATGTCATCAAACAATGATATGCACGTGCAACATGATTGTTTTCAAAGTTTAATAATATATCCTCAGCTGGTTCTTGATGTCCATTTATCCTCAAAGAAACCTCAGTAACACCAAGTTCATCAAAGATCATTGCGCTATGATTTTGTGAGTTCATTTGGGTAATATCTTGGAAAGCAATAAATATATGTCGCAGTGCAGAGACACCTCGTTGTGATGCTATCTGCCATGTATATATTCCATTAGTTGTGCTTTGAGTGATATCATTTGTTGTCAGCCATGACAATGTTGATTTACCACCCTGACCCATAAAAGAAAGCAAATTTTGTTTGTGTGCTTGGCTCCAAATATAACTTTGCGGACATTTCTATTTTTTCTAGGTACATTTTTAAAAAAAGGCATTAGCTGTTTTTTGGTCAATTGCAGAAGTTATTGATCCTGCCTTCAAAAGTTGGTCGACTGTAGTAAGCCCCAGTAGCATGACTACTGGAGTGTATCACAGCAGTTATTTCCCATTTGATGGGTGAGGTCACGTGAATTGGTACATGTATTGTGACATATTACATCACTAGTAAGGTCTCTCATTTTGACTATATTGCGACATATAGTCGTAATAGATTCTTGGAGGTGTATATAAGGTGAAAACTGAGCAATCTATTTATATCTATTTTACATTCACAACTATTTTGAATTCTTATTTCTTATGTTCTTGTAACATCATTGTGCATTCATATTAATGTTGTGTTTAGATATTATTTGAGAAGAAACATTTGTTTGTATTATTCATTGGAATTACAAAGTGCTCATTGGATTAAAATACCATTCTGGGACTATTGTGAATTATTCAAAGGATTCTGACCATTCCATTGGCCTAAGTGGCTAGAGCATCTGCCTCAGATGCGAGGTCACAGGTTCAAACCTCAACTGAGTCAACCTAAGACTTATCAAAAGCAGCTGCCTCGCTTGATACTCAGCATTAAGAGGTTAGTGTTAGGACTGGTCAGCCTGGTGTCAGGATAATGTGACTGGGTTGGACATGATGCTACATGTCTGCAGCATGATCCCCCAGTGCTAGACATCACTATAAACTGCACACTGCAGACATCATTGCAATATGACAGAAAAATTGTTAATGCTACATTAAAAATCCAAATCATACCCACAAACAAGTTCAGGACAATGCCATTTTAACACATCATTACTGTTGGCAGACCAGTGCATTCGAATCTGAAACTCATAGGAACATTCAATTCTTCCGGACTTTAAATATAACCTTTTTAGGATTATTTTGGATTCAATTCATAATACTGTAAGTTCCTCTTTCATTTTTATTTTATATCTTTGATAATGAAATTATTAGTCAACTTTTACAAAACTCATTTTGTTTTGCTTCTTTCTGTGAGTTTATGACCATAGTGTTGTAACTGTGTACTATCTACAGGTCAATATGGTACAGTGAGGGAAATGTGTGCAGTATAATACTGTCTACATGGCAGTATAATCAATGGATGATGGGTGTGTACTATCTACAGGTCAATATGGTACAGCAATAGCAAAATGTGGACAGTATAATGCATGGATGATGTATGTGTGTGTACTATCTACAGGTTAATATGGTACAGTAATAGAGAAATGTGTGCACTATAATGGATGATGTGTAAGTGTACTATCTACAGGTTACTATGGTACAGTAATAGAGAAATCTGTGGATGATGTGTGTGTGTGTGTGTGTGTGTGTGTGTGCACTACTATCTACAGGTTAATATGGTACAGTAATAGAGAAATGTGTGCACTATAAAAGATGGATGATGAGTAAGTGTACTATCTACATGTTAATATGGTACAGTAATAAGAGAAATGTGGGCAGTATAATGCATGGATGATGTGTGTGTGTGTGTGTGTATGTGTGTGTGTACTATCTACAGGTTAATATGGTACAGTAACAGAGAAATGTGTGCACTATAATACATGGATGATGTGTGTGTACTATCAACAGGTTACTGTGGTACAGTGGAAGAGAAATGCGGGCAGTATAATACATGAATGATGTGCGTGTACTATCTACAGGTTAATATGGTACAGTAAAAGAGAAATGTGGGCAGGATAATACATGAATGATGTGCATATACTATCTACAAGTTAATATGGTACAGTAAAAGAGAAATGTGGACAGTATAATGCATGGATGATGTGTGTGTGTGAGTGTGTGTGTACTATCTACAGGTTAATAAGGTACAGTAAAAGAGAAATGGGGGCAGTATAATACATGGAAGATGTGTGTGTACTATCTACAGGTTAAATATGGTATAGTAATAGAGAAATGTGGGCAGTATAATACATGGATGATGTGTGTGTACTATCTACAGGTTAAATATGGTATAGTAATAGAGAAATGTGGGCAGTATAATACATGGATGAAGTGTGTGTGTGTGTGTGTGTACCATCTACAGGTTAATAAGGTACAGTAAAAGAGAAATGTGGGCAGTATAATACATGGATGAAGAGTGTGTGTGTGTGTGTGTGTACCATCTACAGGTTAATAAGGTACAGTAAAAGAGAAATGTGGGCAGTATAATACATGGATGAAGAGTGTGTGTGTGTGTGTGTGTACCATCTACAGGTTAATATGGTGCAGTAAAAGAGAAATGTGGGCAGTATAATACATGGATGAAGTGTGTGTGTGTGTGTGTGTGTGTGTGTGTGTGTGTGTGTGTGTGTGTGTGTGTGTGTGTGTGTGTGTGTGTGTGTGTGTGTACCATCTACAGGTTAATATGGTGCAGTAAAAGAGAAATGTGGGCAGTATAATACATGGATGAAGTGTGTGTGTGTGTGTGTGTGTGTATGTGTGTGTACCATCTACAGGTTAATATGGTACAGTAAAAGAGATATGTGGGCAGTATAATACATGGATGAAGTGTGTGTGTGTGTGTCTGTGTGTGTGTCTGTGTGTGTGTGTACCATCTACAGGTTAATATGGTACAGTAAAAGAGAAATGTGGGCAGTATAATACATGGATGATGCATCTTGAACATGTCCACCATTAGTCAAGTTGGATGATAGGTGTGTACTACCTATCTACAGGTTAATATGGTACAGCAATAGCAAAATGTGGACAGTATAATGCATGGATGATGTGTGTGTGTGTATTATCTACAGGTTAATATGGTACAGTAAAAGAGAAATGCGGGCAGTATAATACATGAATGATGTGCGTGTACTATCTACAGGTTAAATATGGTATAGTAATAGAGAAATGTGGGCAGTACAATGCATGGATGATGATGTGTGTGTACTATCTACAGGTTAATATGGTACAGTAAAAGAGAAATGTGGGCAGTATAATACATGAATGATGTGCGTGTACTATCTACAGGTTAATATGGTACAGTAAAAGAGAAATGAGGGCAGTATAATACATGGATGATGTGAGTGTACTATCTACAGGTTAAATATGGTATTGTAATAGAGAAATGTGGGCAGTACAATGCATGGATGATGATGTGTGTGTACTACTACAGGTTAAATATGGTATAGTAAAAGAGAAATGTGGGCAGTATAATACATGGATGATGTGAGTGTGGGTGTGCATGTGTACTATCTACAGGTTAATACGATGCAGTAAAAGAGAAATGTGGGCAGTATAATACATGGATGAAGTGTGTGTGTGTGTGTGTGTGTGTACCATCTACAGGTTAATATGGTACAGTAAAAGAGATACGTGGGCAGTATAATACATGGATGAAGTGTGTGTGTGTGTGTGTGTGTGTACCATCTACAGGTTAATATGGTACAGTAAAAGAGATACGTGGGCAGTATAATACATGGATGAAGTGTGTGTGTGTGTCTGTGTGTGTGTACCATCTACAGGTTAATATGGTACAGTAAAAGAGAAATGTGGGCAGTATAATACATGGATGATGCATCTAGAACATCTCCACACCTGATAACTGCCTATCCACCCTGATCTCTCAGCCTTGGAGCTGCTGACCAGTATGTGTTACTGTAGGTCAGCTACTTGTTCAGAACTTAAATTCTTACACAATGCAACTGTCTGCTGTGTGAACAAAGTCTGACCATCAACCTGTTTGGCATTTCATCCATTGTACAAGTGAATAGAGTGTAGTACATTGAAAATGAGTATATGTATGTTCCAAGTCAAAAAACATAAACAATATTCAACACTATTCTTCTTGTGCTACCCCACCCACCAAATGTAAACTGAAAACTATCTTAAAAGGTGTTCAGTTAATGATACCTCAAAGAAATATGATTCCTCACATTTAACAACATTCTACCTGTATAAATCCAAGAAAATGCACTAAGCTTAGACATACAGCAAAAAAAAATTCTTTCACTCCATTTGGCAGTCAAGATAGCTCAGTTGTTGGAGCACTGGATTCAAATCTAAGGGTCATAGGTTTGATACACAGCCAGGCCAGCCTAGATCAGATGCCCTGACATGTCCTTGGGAAAGGCAATTACCTCCCAATTCCTCTGCATGATACAACCAAAAATTCATTAAAAATGCAGGTCCTTACAAATCCAAGTGTGTGACAATTGGGTTAAGTTCAAATTCAGTTTGCAAGTACTTCTCCTTGAGTAAGTAAAAAAAACCCCAGAGACAGTGAGAGACAGGTCATGCTTGGTTACAGTAATGCAAAGTTTCTACTCTGCAATCTATTGTATTATTCAATTACATAACTGCCCCCAGTTTCTTTCATCTTTCAGTGCTTTATTTCACACAATGTACTGTCAAAGTCTATCATTTTCATCTTGTATCTATCACAAGAATATGATAATATTAATACGGTTTTTACCATTTAAAGCAAAGCTTTAGACAAATATGAAATACTGATATTTCAACTTATAAGTTACTTTAATATTTTCATGCATATGGCTTTCGCCAACTTTCAAGTCCTAACCTGACCATGGACTGTTTGAGAGCTCCAAATGTACCAAGAATCACCAAGATTATCAACTCTAAGCAACTGGCTTGTTGAAGATTGTTTTCATGCCTGTGACTAGGTGGTAATTGTTAATGTTTTATTGTGGAAATAAAAAAGCTCTTGTTATTTACAATTTGCAACCAACAAATCTAGAACTCTAAAGCATTGTTTTTCATCTAATGGCTATGTCATTATAACATGAGACTGATGCTCGCTTTCTGTTTGGGTAAAAAAAAAAATATGAAAAAAATTATCTCAGATTATTCTCAAAAGTCAGCCTGTCAAAGATTATTTAAATGCATGTCGCAGAATTTCAAAGAGAAAAGTGGATGATGTAGAAGCAGAAGCTGACATGCAAGTGGACCAACATTCCCTAGAAAAAAGCAACAGGCAAATTCACTGATACTGGAATGTTTCGTTGAGGGACCCAGTTGTACCTTGTTTTCTTAATGGCTGGATACTGCAAGCTGCATGATCAATTGATCTTTTAAGTTGAAACATAGATAAATAAAAATGTTATGATATAATGAAACATGGTAAAACATTAGGTTGACATAGTTCTCTTCTTGGCTGTTTCATTTACTTTCAAGGTCTTTATACCAAAATGTGTCTCTCTTAAAAATCCAACCATTTCAAAACCCTTATCTACCTATCCATTCATCTGTCTATTTGTATACATGTGTGTCTGTCTTTGCTTTTGTAACTGTAACTGCAGTCTAACCATTCCTTTTATTCTTCATTTACATATGTATCTAAATGTAGTATTTTGATATATCTTTCTTGATAACTCTATCACAATATGGTTTTAAAGTGAAAAGAATGATTAAATGTAAACAAAAGTCTTTTATTTGTCAAATTAATATAATGTGATTTCCTTAAACAGCCTATATTTTATTTGACCATATAATCTATTTTGCTGGTATATTTTGCCATATTTTTGGAAAATCTCAAATCTCCCTGGGGCAAGTTCACTTCCCCAATCAGCTTTCATGCAAGCGTTTCTACCATTTTTATAGCCATGAAGTGCCATTAAAACCACAAAAATACTGTCAGATTATTGATTTTACACTGTACTGGCAATCCCATATATTAAGAACATTAACCCATCTTCAATACTCATGCTTTATTGACAGGTTTTGTTCAGAGTTGATACAGGTTTATGTGGAAAAAATTCAACAGCAATTTAAGTACAATTCAAGGGCCGATTCCAGATTCTCAAGGAGTAACATAGAATCAAGATATAAGCTAAAATGCCTCTAAAACATGGAAAGTAAAAGGAATAAGACAAAATAACTAAAACTGAAAGCAAGCTGTATTTGCCATTAATCCAGTGGAAAGTTCTACAAGTCATAAAAAATTAAAAATAATGAAATCCAAACATGGTGTGTAATTAACACTGGCACCACAGAAAAAAACAACAACCAAAAAACCACAAAAAAAAAAACCATAAAATACTGAGTATACAATAATGAAGAAAAGCAGGCGGGAGAAAGAAACTTCTTACATGGAAAGAAGTTTGCTTTGTTAGCGCCTCTGTCACTTTTTTTGAAGTCAATTTCTATATTCTTTCCTTTCAAGCCATTATTTTGTGAAAGCAACAAGATACCCCATTTACAGAGATGCTGCCAGGATTTTATCGAAAAGGGGAGCTCCCTCCTTTTCTTATCAGATACTTATTGTTGTACTAGGATTTTAAGTCCATCTATGCCACAGTCTGCTTGTTCCGACAGAGAAGTTTTGATAAAATAAATTTCTTTACTTTATAACTCATGCTGCAACAAGCACTTTAAGGGTGAATGGTTAAATAAAAATATTCTGTGCAGCGTACATTTTTATATATGCACGACTTTTAACTAATCAATGCTTTCCAAATGTGTGAATTCGTAAAATTGCATGCAATTCTTACAATGGTGCTCCCTGGCAGCATCTCTGCATTTAGACTGATGGATGATGATTGATCAGTCACTTTGTTCTGTAGCGTGCTCTACAGCTGCTTCATTACTAACATTTATCAGTGCTAAAAATCCAGCAATACAGAAGCATCATGCAAGCATTCCCTTCTATAGTCTTGTACTTCATGAGCAAGTTACACGATTATTCCAATCAAGGTCATTCTGTCATTCAACTCCAGCCCTTGGGGCATTTCAACAATGTCTGCCACATCAATTGTAGTCTTTTTTCACTGGGTCTGTTCCCACTCAGCAATCATAAATGAGTTGCCAGCATAGTTACTCACACCCATTTTGTTTAATATACATTATTCTTTTTATTAAAACAAATTCAAATTTTACTTATGTTGTTGCTATTTTGTTGCAATTTAAGTAAAATATATTTCCTATTCTCAATCCTAGGTTTCTTTTAATATTGAGCATATGAACAATTCCAATTTAACTCTAAAAATGAGTTATGGTTTGTGGTCTTATGGGTTTAATGCCAGCACCTGATAATACTAATGTACATTGGGGCCAGCATATCTGGCAAAGGAAGAACCTGGGAAGAACCACCAACCCACAGGAAGCTACTGACAAGCTTTCTCGCATACACACACTGGCCATGCCCAATACTTTAACCAATGTGGACAAAGGTGAGATGATGGTGATCAAAGTAAAAATCATACGGGTCATATATGTGCATTTATTCATCTTAAATTAAATATAAATTGTCATTTTAAAATATAATACAAATTTTGTTTAACCAAAGTCAATTCACTCCTGATTATTGAATAATCTGCACCTTAACTTTTATCAAGAAACTTTCAGATGAAAATTATCAATCCCTATGGAGTTTTATTAATGGTAACCATGAACTAAACTGGGTCAAGAAAAGTGCATGTCACATCTGTCACAATATAGTGTAGAATGAATTTGTTTATCAACATACAAAGCTTTCATTGTGACATAACGCTTGAGCGTGCAACATTCAATCCAGATTGTACAGGATCACACCTTTAGATTGATCCTGTCCACAAATGTCCAGTACTATAACATTAATTTTGCAATATATACTTCTCAAGGTGTGTAAATAATGACATTCAAATGGAATATGGATGTACGAGGATCCAAATAAAGTGAATAATTGCCATTTAAAGGAAAGCAGAATCAAATATTTTTTTTTAAAATTACACCCATTAATGAAATAAATGGTGATAAACACCTACATGACTTGTGTGACTTTTACAATAGTAAAGGCAAGTGCCTTTGACCTTTCTGCCACATGTGGCCCAGTAAAACTATTGTCAGCAAAAACATGAATGAACTCGGCAGAAATAAAAATGCTCAAGAATTTGACGCCTGACTGAAAAATTAAATCATCAACTTAAACAGCTTGTGTTGTATTATAGAATGCTCAATGTGAACTCCTACCAGAATTTTTCCCAATTTTATCAAACAAATAATGCCAGTTTGAAAATACTGGGGCTGGGCAAATTTTAGAAAAGTCAGGCAAGCTGATGGGAAAAATGAACTTGCTCTTGTGAGATCTAAGCTTTCCGAAAAATAAGACCGTCTCTAGATTACAGTTAACAAATAAGCTAAAATAAGATATGTGATGCATTACTGAAACTGCATTATATTTTTTTCACAAATACACAGATTATTTTGTTTTCTATTTACTATTTTTGGCACCTTAAAAACTTGTACTAATAATTAAAGTTTTCAAAAATTCCATACAATAGTGATTACAGATGAGAAAAATGGTTTGGATTCACAGCTGGAGAATGAATGGTTATGTTCACTACAGTACATATCATGAGCTACCTCAATAATCATCACCAAGTCACCTTGAAATTCACAACATGCAAAGAGAAGCCTTCACTCACTCACTGCAAGTGGCTGTAAGGACTCGAAAATGGGCAAATCCTGTATACTTAAAAGTATTGCAATTAAAATGGAACTGAACACAAGTAAAAAATAAATATTTTTTGTCCCTGCTTATCAAAATTTGTTTAAATAATAGGCATTTGCATATTATAGTTTGCATGAGAAAACATAAGACTGACCATAGCATTGACAAAGATGGATGTGACAGGTTTTCACAGTATCTTGTGAAATAAAATTAATGAAATTGAAGCATTCATGTAACAGACAGGCAGTACATATAAATACAATATAAAATTTAGGTTACTGTGTATGTGCAGTTGTAAAATTATAGAGTACAAAACTTGCAGAACCTTAAATTCTGTATATATTAGCTTATAGGTCGAGTCCAACTGCAAACAAGAAAGATCCTGATCTGCCATAGCATACTGCACCTGCAGATCTGGGTCTATGTTGTTTGTTAGAAAAAAACAAAAGTGTGTGTTTCTAGTCAACTGACTGTCCCTGTTTTTCGTTGCTGACCATAGCACTTTTTTCCCTTGGGTAAAAATAATTCAATTTTTTTTAAGTCTTAAAAATTTCTTTTAAAATCAGAAATTGATTTGTGCATCTAATTGACCTGGTTTTTCCCAGTACCTGAAGCACTTAGTACATTATATATACTAATCATTATAAGCTATATATTTGTTTTTAAAAAAAAAATACATACCTATCCTAATTTTAAACCCAGTGTAATAGGACACATACATATGGTTTTATTTGCCTGATACTGATTACTCATAACAAACTGCACAGACCCAGATCTGCTGGTGCATTATGTAATGGCAGATCTGAGTCTGTGCAATTTGCATTTGGACTTGTCTTATAAGCAAGTACAGATGGCAGACCTGCCAACATTGAAAAAAATCAGAATCAGGAATTTGCCCCCAAATCACCATTAAAAAATAGGAGGCGGGGTAAAAAATCAGGAGGTACAAGAATACGGTGTATATATCATGATAAAGATGTTTACTTTTGTTATTTCAGTCCATTGTATGTTGCAAATTTGCATTTCTGCAAAAGTGCATCATTTATTTGTCCTTGGGTGCCAAATTTGCTAACAAGAATAGCTTCGAGGGTTGATGCTGACAGGCTGGCTCTTTGGCTAATTCTGTTTTTTCTGACCATTGAGAATGCTCTCTCAACATTGCTGTTGCTGTGCGGGATTGAAAGTATTAATAGCATTACTCTCTCAAGGGTTGGAAACAACAGTTGGACAGATCCATCCTTTTTTTCCTGAGAGCACACCATACTGAGAGATGCTGTGAGCAACACTGGCAGAATGCATGATAGGCCCCGCGAGTCAATGGACGAATGAAAGCAAACTACTTCTCCCAATCACTCCTATATTTTTGACCCCATCTCTTTTTCTTGGCTGGTGAAAATTCATCAGTTACTTCCTTTTTTTCTTTTTTTTTGCTTCTTGCTGAGAAACTTATCCATTACGTTGCTGAGATTTGCTGATGGGGTCGGATAAAGAGAACAACACTGTGAGACAATCTCTTTGTATTGGCGGATGAAAACCGGAAATCAAGCCGGATATTGTAAAGTACTAAGAAACATACAAGACACAGAAAAACCAGATACAGAAACAGGGAAATGGAAAATGATGCTTTTGTATGAAAAAAAATACGGATTTTTTTTTTCTCGGGGAGTTGAAAAATTGGAATTTTTTCTTAAAAATCAGGGTATCGGGAGATAGGTCCAAAAATCTCTACCAATCTTTCCAGTAGGATTGGCAGGTCTGAGATGGTTAATACAAACTGAACCTCTATATCCCTATCTCAATATTTTTTTTTGACTCGCCTGCAGACAAGCACCTTGCAAACCTGAACTGACCCAAATGTGAGTTTGTCCCAGGCATCAGGCAAGTGGATTAGTCCTGATCTGTATACTAAGCATCAAACTGAGTATTTTCCAATATATAAGGATCACTACATAACTTATAAGACTGCATCCTTAATTAGAATAATTTCATTCCACGAAATGATTGAGGCATATGATGATTTCTATAAATTCTGGCACATAAATGGCAACTTGTCTGGAACTTCCAACTGCAAGGGTTGACTCAATAAGTGGCAAGAACAAAAATATATCGTAGCTAATTACAACACCCATGTGATCCATCATCATGGCATAATTCACAGATTAAGTAGCAAAATCCTATTTTTTAATTACCTCTGATATTCTTGAGAAAGTCAAACACACCAAATGTAAACAAAAATATTCTCTCACATCTTGAGTTTTGGTTGTATTGAACATTTACCCCATACCATAAATCGACTGATTGATGAACCTTTCCTAACACTGCATATCATATTCTGTGGCTTAAATAAATGCACCCCACCCAAGACCAGGGAATATTGGTTTTTCAAAAAATTCAATAACCCTAATGCACCTAACACATTTTTAACTTATCTGGTCCTAGTAAAATGTTTCTTGAAGAATATTTACCCAACCATAATACCCTAGGAGAACTTCTACCTCACAAATCCAGCCCTCCCAGATAATACTATTAGCCAAAAGAAGCTAAAAGTTATCTGCCCACCTAGGTGGCAGTTGGGCAGCATGATCTCTCCTTGGTATAGGGATTGGCTGCAAAAAACATGAATATCTCAGTTACTACAGGAGTGTAAGGCACACTCTACATAGATGTAACTGCAGGGAGCCTGGGAGGATATATGTGTATTATGATTGGGTAAGTGTATTTGAAGAAACATTTTACTGGGAAAAATTGGTTTCTTCTTTAAATACACTACCCAATCATAATACCTCAGGAGAATAGGTAAGAGGTGGAAAGAGGTACATCCCCTTACCCCAGAAATACCATCTCTGGTCCCCTAAGGTATGTAAGACAGCTTCTAGGTAACCTGATTGGAGGGGACTCCATCTATTGGGCAGTGGCTTCGAATAGGCAAATCACCCTCCACCCCCCACAAATCTAGTGAAGTCTTGAAGAAATGACCTTCATCTCCAGAATAGTGACATTCTGATGTCGTTCCCATGGAGACCATGCACCGCTGGCTTCCCAAAAGAATGGTAGTAGGCATGCTCCCCAGCCTTCCATACTTACATCCATACAGACTGTGATCTCTGGCAGTTGTACTCACAGTTATGTCCACCATTAGTCAAGTTAGGTTGCCACAATTCCACAAAGGGTACCTCATTTGTGTGCAGATGATGAAGGGTTGGTCCAGTGGGCAAACTTTTGGCCTCCACTGAGACAAAAGAATAACTTGTAATAGATGCATATAAAGGCAACCTAAGACAATGAGGACCAATGCCATGCTGAACAAGCCTAATGGGTGAAGTAAATTCCCGTGTTGATAGTTTTCTCCTCAAAAGTAATGAAGCCACCATGGTCAGGATTTCTGAAGCCCATTCCTGAGGGAGATATACTATGTTTGCCTGCATATTGAACTCCATACTAGATGAACAATGAGATGGCAACAGATCAGATTTGTCTTTGTTGACAAAAAGCCCAGATTGGTACACAGTGTAACAAGGGTTATCATGTAGTATTCTAAGATATAACTCACCTGATGTTTTCGCAGGATGTTGTCCAGGTAACTTGATGTTGCTGCCGTAGAAATGGTCCAGACAAGCATCATTACTCAGTTCATCACATGAGTGATGACCCTGAGACAAGTCCAAATGGGAGTGCTCTGAATTGGTATACAATGTCATTGTAGACGAATCGCAGGAACTTCCTGGAAGCCTTGTGAATAGGGACATAATGACTAAGGAGTCTCTTCTTGTAGTAGAGAAATATGCAAAGCGTCATCTGTTGGAAAGTGAGGAACTAAGTTTGGCATCATAACAAACAAGTATCTTGAGGCAGTATATGGGTTAGACTGGTCTCCGTAAATGACTGCATAGATTGGGTTTGATGTACTGGATGACTGCTTGTGACTGAGCCTGTATAAGTTGTTGTTTTGGTCCCATCGTGATCCCTTGTATATGGTGAGGCCAGCAAAAATGGAAATAGACCATAGCTGCCAACCCTGGGGTACAAAAATACTGACAGCTTATGACAAAAATATTGATTTTCAGGAACAAATACTTATTTTTAAAATATAAATGCACAAGTAACTTTTACAACATCTACAACTATCCGTAAAGTAGGACAGTACCTTCCTTAATTATTTAATGTCAAAGATGCATGTGTTGCACTCTTGCACCTTCTGAATGGGCACCTTGTTCCATTCAGGTGCCCATTTAGATGGTGCAAGAGTGCAACACACACTCAGGCACATGCTGTTTCTATGAGCCTTTTCCACACGACATTTTATTTTCTTTTTTCAATCATTGTCGATTCCAAGGTACCATCTTTCACTGATGATCTGAATTCTGTGTGATTTTCTTACTGAACTGTTTTCGTTTTTTTCACACATGTAATCCTTTTTGATTTTACTGTCTGGAAGACGTGAGCGAAATAAATTTCCAGCAACACCAGTAACTGAAATTTAATAAACCAAATTTCTATTGAATTACATCAAGGTTATCTCTGGGTTTTTTTATATGTCATAAGTTTCTGCTGAGTTGTGTATGATGAAGCAGCAAGCTGATGTTTACTGGCTTTTTCGTGCTCATGGGCGCCTCCATGCCCAATAGCAAAATCACATTACACAATTTGCAAAATGTAAAGTTTTCTCCTTTACTAGATGGTTTCACAAATCTAAACATGATGGCACAATTGTCCTTCCAGTTCTGTTTTTTCGTCTATCCTGGAGAAAATTCTGAATATTCTGCTTTCCTATTCAACATGCTTAGAAGCTGAATATTACGAAGATGAGATACTGTGATACCGGTAACTGTTTGTGAAATCTAATATGGCAGATAATGACAGGCATGGTAGCCTCGATTTCGAATGAGCCAAAAATACTGTAGAACTGTATTCCTATATACATGTGATACATTTCTATCACAATGGAACCAAGTACCGTTTCTAAAATGAAAATTGCAATGAAATTTTTTTATTATTTTGTAAAATAATAAAACGTATTTTTTGCAAAAAAACGTACACATGTATTCAGGTCCAAAATACGGGACAAATACAGAAAAAAAGGGACACTTGGCAGCTATGATTAACCGTCTGTGTAGGGAGGATGTTATCCAGTTCATCTGGCTGGGATGGGTTATGGGATGTTTGATCCACATAACTGGTCTGTGTGTCTGCTGAGCGAGTGGGAACGTTTGGCTCTTTGCTTAGCTCTTTCCATCGTCACCAATAATGATGAGTCCTGTGGTGACCTGGGTGCCAGAGCTGTCTCTGATCATGTAGATTCCCAGTGCTTCATGGCTGTAGGGTCATGAGTTGACTTATCTCCCTTGCCTACCTGAAATTCTCTCACTGAGCATGTAGACTTATGACATCTCCCTCCTTATCTTTGCGTTTCTGCACTGTGTTGATGGTCTAAACCTTTAGACAAATAGAGCAGAACGTATAAAACTGTAGCCCTGCACGTTTTTTGAACGCAATGCTGGTGCAGAGCTTTACCTTAAAAAGTTTGACCTGGAAATTGATAACAGAGTGTCTAATAAAGCAAGGAAATATACAGGTATTCTATAATTGAGAATACCACCTGTAGCAAGCAATAGTAGTAACTGAGATGTTCACAGGTTGTGCCACCAATCCCTATACCAAGGGGAAGATCACTCTGCCTGACTGTCACCGAGGTGGGAAGATAACTTTTAGCTTCTTGTAGCTGAAAATATTATCTTGGATGGCTGTATACGCAAGGTAGTAGTAGTTCTCCTAAGGTATTATGATTGGGTAATGTATTTAAAGAAGAATAATGGGTATATGACACAGATCATGAAAGACTTTTCAAAGATTGTATGCTAAAACTTGACACTGAAAATGGACATACCCATCTCTCCCTTTGCTAATGATCTTCACCTCAAAATAGTAGATGCCACATGAAGCAGGAATGGGGTGGGTGGCACGCACACTGGCAGCATCCTTGTGGGTTTTCCCAACTCCTGAAAACAGAAAATATGAAGAAGATTACAACTTTGTTTTCCTACTGGAAATGGAGGTTATCAATCAGTAAGTCACAATATTATCAGAGACAGAAAATGCAGGAGTACTAGATTTCTTGATATCAAACCAGAAAGCTTAAACAAAAACAGCCCTCTGTAATATACCTCTCCTTCCGAAGTAGATGTCATTTTGTATTGCATCATCAAAACATACCATGATAACCACAGCTTTATCATGCAATCTAATAGTGCCTGACTAGCTTACATTGTAAGTGCAATATATGGCAGGTTTCTGAAGAAAAAAAACAACACAAATTCAAGCAGATTTTCAAATACAATAAACTTCTTCTTAAAAAAAAGACTATCTGTCACAACCGCATAGCTTATATTTGTGTGCAGAAAAATATTGCCAATTTGATGTGAATACATTCTCTCACAATTGTCAATAAGACACAGATCACTCACGTACCTTGCATGTCATCGCAAAGAACAGTTATCTTTTCCACAAACAATAACACCAGAATATTAGAGCAGGGTGGGAGGTGGCATTAGGCAATAATGAGGGCGAGTATTACATAATATAAATTAAATTATCCCCATAACCAACAAAATTACATTTCAGTAGTAGTAATACATAATCCATCACTGAATTTAGGCTGATGTGTTAAAGCTGATCAAAACTAGGAAGTAGAATGTACTTACCCTTTGACAGAGAGATCCACATAACTAAATGTTGTCTCTCTGGGCCATGTGTTGTACCACTACTACAGGTCCCAGAGAAAAAACGCCTGCGCTTTGTTGTGCTAAAGAGTGGAGGTAGAAGAAGGTAGTATGTGCTCACCAAAATGCTGTTTTCATGACGTCCTCCAAGGAAGAATGATTAAAACAGGCACATGAGGCAGCAACACCTCAAACCAAACTGGCTTTTCATAGTATAAAAGAAAGGTCTCTATTGTCAAGGGACTGATAAACTCTTTTGATGGTAATGACAATTCACAGTGAGATGGTGGAAGCAGAAATATCAATGATGCCCTTAACAAGAAGGAAACATTTTCTATCCTTCCTTTTCCCTTTGGAGGTCTTAAGATAAAAACATATATACCCAAATGACACAAATGCTTATCATGATCATCCACAGATGACAATGAATCTCTATAGGTTGTGGAGCTACCATTGGTAATTGATTTTGTATGCTAAAAATCCCAGTGTACAAAGAAGAGAAAGAAATTATAATTCCCTTCAAACCAGTGATTACCAGTGTCAACAGACAAGGTATGAAGCTTGCACCATCTTCTCATATATACCAAGTAAAAACAGACTAAAGTTCGAGGTCCTGGAAGGAAATCCCATGCACTGGTTCACAGAGGGGTTTTGGTTAAAGATGACAAAACACAAGACAGATTCAATCTGGGTGTAAGAGAGCAGAAGACAAGGCACCGCTGCTGAAAATACCTAATGAAATTAGCAAGGTGTAAATCAAAACTGATTGTTATGCCATGAGAGATAGCAAGGGTGTTGGTAATGGCAGTTTTATGACCCTTGATAGACCACACTGAACATCTTTAGTTCTCTGAAAGAAACAAAAGGGAATCAGCAACAGAACTCAAAAGGACAGCTACATGAAGGATCAACATGTTTCCAACTGCACAAATCACATTCGATTCTCCACCTGGCATTACAGAGCTTATCAACAGAATTGCTCCTGGCCTAAATAATGAAAAGGGCAATTCAGCCCAAGAATGTGTTCTGGTGGATAGATTGCTCAAGATGAGCCAAGCATGAAGGTGGAAAATGTTAGGGCTGTTGTGTATGAGAGAGATTATGTTGCAAAAGAAGATCCTTCCTCTGAGGTAGAGACCTGGGTTGATCTGTCAACAGGTCTAGAAGATTGCTGAACCACAATTGGGTTATTAAAATGATATGAGCAGACAGAATGGTGGGAAGGAGTCTGCAAACAAATGATTCGACCAGAAGCTGAATGCATCCACTTGGACTGGAGAAACATAAATGGGAACTCTGTTGATGAGCCTGGTCACAAAGTCCATCACAGGCTTTCTCCCTGTGTAAAAAGGGATTCCATGAGGACTGTTTTGCCAATCCTGGACATACTTTCCACCAATACATTCTTCTATTCTGGAATGTGGCTAACTCGTAGGGTGATATTCTCAGAGGTTGCCAGGAGGAGGTACCAAACTTCCATGCAAACAGAAGGGATACACACCTATCTGATGTTGGAGTTATGCTACGGCAGGTGTGTTGTTTGCGGAGACCACAAAACAGCTACCCCTTATTCTGCCAATGCACCCTTTCACTCGATATGCCATGGTGTAGATAGGGTTATCAGAACCTTGGCTAGCGAAGATGATGTAATGGGATGATTTATGCAGAGTCCAGATCTGCAGTGGTGTTCAAGGTTCCCAACAGGAATAAGTAAAGGTGATCTGACAACAATGGCCTTGTTTGTAGCGCCTCTAGAATGGATTTGTTCTATCCAGTTCCCTGGTTCACTGGAAAAGATCATGATAGAGGGACTGTACCTGAACACTGCACATTAACCAGCAATTGAAATACTAGTGAATCCCAGTCAATGGACGTATGACACTACTATTCCCATAACTCAGGTGAAGAATCTGGATGCTGAAGCCATTCTGAACATACAAACAAAGCCAGAAATATCTGCACTGTGGAGGAAATATCAGATTTGCAGTAGGCATCTTGATAGTCAAGACAGACTGCCAAATCTAAAGAATGCATTGCATTCTGGAATGAGGATGTGGTCTCCATCTTAAAAGGCTCCTCCAGAAGAAACCAGTTTAAAGGGGTTAGATCAAGAAGATGAAACCTTCTGGTTGTCTTGGTGACCAGGATTATTTGGGAGACTGATTGTCCAAGACCCTTTCGACTGAGTGTGACATCTTCATTTAAATTTATCAGATTAGATTGGTGAAAATACATGGAGGTCCTTGACAAAAGGGTCTGTCCCCAAAATTGTAGTCAGTAACCTTTGTTCACCCATTGTCCATGATGTATGACCAAGCCTCTGTAACATGCCTAGACAATCACTTACAGGGTTGTTTAGGAGAGGAATGCACAACTGGAAAGGTTTCAGGTCCCTATGGCCGTCTGCCCGGTCTCCTTCCTTAGGAAAGGAAGGTGGGTTAGAGAACTTCCTCCCTGGGGCTTTTTTGGCAATTGTTCCCAGAACCTGACTCGAGGTTAAGGTTTAAACTGAGGCTGCAAACTGGACTGAGGATGCACAGGTTTAAAAAAACTTTGTGGTGTGGATGTTACCTGGGTATGATTCACATTATCACGCTTCCTGACTGACCGTGATGGACAACTGCAATGTCGTATGACAAATAATATGAAAAAAGGGGCAATTTTGGCATATAGAAATTTGAGTCAGGGCTTGTGATTTTATTAAAGTCACCAGCCATGGGCCTGTGTTTAAATTTTTTTCTTTGAGCACTGAATATGATACAGACGTTGCTAGATTTATGCCAATAATTGAAAGTAATTTATCTATAAGATACTGGTAAATCAAAGAAGTTCTTGGGCAAATTATACCTCTACATTTTCAAGTAACGATTATGCATAATTTCAAACAAATCAATATATATAATATGTACATGAGCTGCACCTGAGTCAGAGCACATAGCACCATCGATGGCATAAAAATGAGCACAGTGGTGCAAATTGAATGTTATTTCTTCATTATAAATGGCATTAAAATGAAAATGTGTAAATCGGATTACCATATAGCAAGCAATACCTGTACACACTTCTGGGGAGGTTGATCAATAACAAATAGGGTACTAGTACAAATGCAAACACTACATAGGTGGAACAAATATTTACCAGAACAGAGCAAACTGTCCATAAGACATAATTTTCAAAATTCCTTCAAGGATTAATAATTTCTGTTTCATTAGGGACAAAAAATAAAAATTTGTGTCTGAACCAGTTCATAAGTTTAATAAGTACAAGGAGACAGTTGACCAGAAAGTCTGTGCTTTGTTGTATATTCCAATTAGTCTTAAATATGGAATGTCACTGATTTTATAGCTTTAGATTCTTATTTATTTACATGTGCTTATATTTCTGATTTTGTCAACCTGAATTCAAGTGTTCGTAATTCATGAGCTGCATAGTAGTTACTGTCTGTACTATCAAGTGCACTGTACTTATGCAAAACATGTCATTTGTTCTCCCAAATATATGACTGCTTTATTCATCTTTTTTGTTTTTTTAACCATATGATACCCGATTTTTCCTGATCACATTTTAGTGATTTTAGTAACAATTGTTCCTTGGTTAGTGTGCTGAACAGGGTACTTTACTCTAACTGCCTTAGTAATAAATAATCTACTTGTGTTGCTGTTCCACAAAACATCAACAAAAGCCGATTCTGAAAAAATCTGCTGTAAAATAAATAAATCCAAGAAAATATAGATGTATTTCTTACTAAAGACTAGCTTCTATTATGAGTAGGTTTTAAAGAGGTTTGGTGCCTTATGGAACAGCAACACAAGTAGGTTATTTAGTGCTGAAGCACTGGAAGCAAATGCCTTACCCATGAACATACCACTGTAGCTGACCCAGGCTGATCCAAATGTAGGATTCATACCTGAAGTAACTGGACAATAGTTGACAATGACATCAGGACCATTACATTTCTATGGGAAATTTTGAGAGTCAAATAACCTGTGAGTCAATTTAATGATTTTTGTTTATTTCTTTTTATATTTAAAGTAGAACAATTTCAAGAAAACAACACTTAAAAAATAGGATAGTTTCTAGCACATGTAATTGGAGTCAGGGCTTACAATTTTTTACAAGTCAAATGCCCTAAGCCTATGTCTGAAAAATTTTCTTTGTGTACTATACATACATGGGTCAAAAGTGGCATTATTTGAAGCTATATTATTTCTCTGTAGGTGAAACTGCCTGAACTAATTAAGAAAGGTCATCAATTATAAATCTGATATACTTTTGGGGAGTAAATGATAAAATGGGTTTACAGTCCTTATTTGCATTTCACTAAAGCTGTATCTTCACAGAAAAACAAAAACAACTGCATATAATTCTGTTGGTTTCCATCTCTGATCTTTATTTCATGTTAAACATCTTATAATTAATAATAATTAAGGCCAACTAACAATTACATCACAAATTTTACTCACTTTGTAATACATAATAAACGAAAGGATGCAGGTTTAAATAAGACCATGTAAAACTTCATGTGTCAGCTCACGTCACTCAAAAGTACCTTACTCTCAACAAAAGATTTTAATATAACAAAAATTTTGAGAATCTATGCCATTACATGCACTCCATAAATCTTTATTGTAGGCAAACTGTTTGTCATTAAACTGATATATGAAAAAACAGTGAAAAACGTGAGTTTCTTTTGTTTGGTCACTACAACTCTGCTCAAGTAGACAGTCCCACTAGGCTACACTAATCAGCTGATTCATGCGTAGCACAAACAAAGCGGGCTTATTATTCAGACACCATTTTTAGATCGATGTGGACTTGGGTAATGCCGAAAATTTTTGCATCATCCGAAATAAATATTCTGATTTAACTTATTCGAAAAGAAACTGGTGATTGAACGCAATGTTTCTATAATTACGTAATTTACTAGGAGTGTCTATTTAGGTCAATTGTGTTTTGACGTCGAAATCAAAACATTGGGGACCTACCTTTGTAATGAACTCGAAGGTTGTTGTGAGACAGTCCTATGTAGTTATACTTGTCTTTTGGACTCCATGATCGAGGTAAAGGAGTTTCTTCTTCATTTACAGCAGGATATAAGCGTTTAAGTCGATCATCAGGGTCAGCAGAACTTGAGCTAGAAGAATCAGATGACGAACATCCACTGGTTGTGGCCATTTTTCCCTTCACATTACCAAAACCCGGATGTACACTTTGCTCAAACAGGTGTCAAATTCTAACGTTTATTTCGATTGGTCAAGATTTGGACATTTGTCCAATCAAAAATACTTTCTTTAATGCCTACTAATATCGTACTGTACATTGAACAGAACGGAATGGAACAAAATTCGAACCATGCAAGTTGTTGTTGTTCTTGTAGGGTTTAACGCAATTTTTCAGCACAAGATAGGCTATACGTGGTGGCCAGTATAAATAGGGGAGGAAGAACCCGGAAAGAACCATCGACCAACGAGAAGCTACTGGCAAGCATCACTGGTTAACTTTCCAAAAATTAAAAACAAAATATGCAAATGTGAAAAGGGTTTGATTCTGCGGTTATTGTATACACTAGTTCAGTACAGAACTATTATAATTTTTGCAATCAAATAAAGAATGTAACGATAGCAGTGTAGTGGGATAGTATAGGGACAATGGGAAAATAAATTATAGACACCCCCACCCCGGATAGTATAGGACACGATTTATAGGAACAGAAAATCATCCCGCGAAAATATAAAGGCAATTGGAATTTTGTATGGCGACAAGAACAATCGAGTAGGTACGCTGACATCACGGTAATGGGGATTGGTAACAATGTAGCAAGTGGCTGACCTGAATACGCGCGTTTATCACTCTAGGTAAAGACAAACACAATATAGACAAAGACCAACGTACACTAATACGAGCCCGAGATATTTATATAAAGCATTACCTAGACCTGAAATTATGTTGGCGGTGTTCATAAATTTCCATAATTATAATGATGCTATAAATAGTTATAATCAAGGAAAAGACTAACGGCAAAATGGATGTGACTAAAAGTAACGCTAAAATTACGAAATTGTCCCAGAATTTAACGGAGACTAAACATGTCCCTGAACATTAGGTACATTGGTTTAGACTAAAAATAGTACTAAAATTACGACATTGCCCCGGACTACAGTGGAGACTGAGAAAATCTGGAACATTAATATTCAAATGACTGTGAATAAAAGTAACGCTAAAATTACGAAATTGTCCCAGAATTCAACGGAGACTGAACATATCCCAGAAGATTAAATTATATTTGTTTAGTACAAAAGTAGTACTAAGATTACCAAAATGCCCCAAACTCTAGTGGAGACTGAGAAAAACTCTGGAAGATTGTATTCAGATTGCGGTGACTTAAAATATTGCACTAAATTTCCGAAAAATTTAGCGGACTTGAATGGAAACTGATAACTAGCCAGATGTTTTGGTTGTCAGAAATGGCAAAGACAAAGTGTAGCACTAAATTCTCGAATTGCACCGGACTTTAGCAGAGACTGAAAATAATCCATAGATAAATTTTAAAAATGTCACCAAGACTTAAAGTAGTACTGAAGTTATTTAAACTCATACCGACCTTCGCGGAAACTGAAAAATTGTAAATAAAAAATTAAAATAAGCGATACTACAGCGTCAATGGGAATTAGCATTACGGGACCCTACCTTTTCTACTATAGCATCAATGGGAATTAGCATTACGGGACCCTACTTTGTACTATAGCGTCAAGATTTATAGCGTCAATGGGAATTAGCATTACGGGACCCTACTTTGTGCTATAGCGTCAAGATTTATAGCGTCAATGGGAATTAGCATTACGGGACCCTACTTTGTACTATAGCGTCAAGATTTATAGCGTCAAATGGCACACCCTGGGACACTATAGCGTCAATGGGAATTTTGTATGGGAACAATAGGAATGGAACAGGTAGGGTGACGTCACGGTACTGGACACTTGCAACAGAGAATAATGTTCTTGTGAGTTAAACATAATTTATACAACAACTAAAAAAAAATTTTTTTAGGCAAGAAAGAATATATCTTTTCGAGGCAGTGGAGTGGCCCTGAAACGGGTCTTTGTCGTGAATGCATAAAACATACCATACTTACTATCCACACCAACCACACCAACGAATGAGAATGCATAAAACATACACATATCTACTATCCACACCAACGTACGAGAATGCATAAAACATACACCTATATACTATCCACACCAAAGAATGAGAATGCATAAAACACACCATACTTACTATCCAAACCAACGGACGAGAATGCATAAAACATATCATACTTACTATCCACACCAACAAACGAGAATGCATAAAACATAGACATACATACTATCCACACCAACGAAAGAGAATGCATAAAATACACCATATATACTATCCACAAAACGCTAGACGAACGCATAAAACACCCGTATATAATATCCACACCAACGAACGAGAATGCATAAAACATACACATATATACTATCCACACCAACGTACGAGAATGCATAAAACACACCATATATACTATCCACACCAACGAATGAGAATGCATAAAACATACACATATATACTATCCACACCAACGGACGAGAATTCATAAAACACACACATATATACTATTCACACCAACGAATGCGAATGCATAAAACATACACCTATATACTATCCACAAAAACGAACGAGAATGCATAAAACACACACATATATACTATCCACACCAACGAATGAGAATGAATAAAACACACAATACTTACTATCCACACCAACGAATGAGAATGCATAAAACACCACATTATCTACTATCCACACAAACGCTAGGCGAACGCATATAACACATTCTACTATCCACAAAACGCTAGGCGAACGCATAAAACACTCATATATACCACCCACACCAACGAACGCGAATGCATAAAACATACACATATATACTATCCACACCAACGAATGAGAAGAAGAGTTAGAGGGTTACCAAAATCTTTTACACAATGTAAACTTAGTTCAAGAGGACACTTCTGAACGGTGTGTGTTGTGCAAGTTAGTGACTAAACAATTTAGATTTCCCACTGGAGTACGACCATCTCTTTGCAGAAAGTACACTTATTGCCTCCGACAAAAAGAGGTATAAAAACGGACTACCACTCCCAGAAGAACCACTCCCTTCAGGACAGGACAGGACCGTTATCGACATCCCCGAAAGACCATTCCGGGAAGACACTTGTGTGACTGTGCCAAGGAGTGTAGAGACTCTAAGAACATTACACACTGTCCCTGCAATTCCACCTCTTGATCATCACAAATGTTGTACAGAGACTTGTTTATATTCCATTATGATCGTCTTGATATGTCTTTTATTCATGTACTTAACCATTTGGCTTTTATGTATTTTTGTCTTTCGTGTTGTTCACAGCTAAAGATGACAATAAACGTGCCCTGAAAAAAGTATAAAAACTCTTGTCTTGTCTGTCTTCGTGTCAAAAGTAACATTTCTTACACTACTATGGCTACCACTACTGTCATTGCTCCTTCTTCCTCCACTGTCAAAGTCATTGACGAACACGTAGATCGGACTAGTTGGGAGGCCTTGTATCTTCGCCATCCCTTTAACATGCTCATTGCTGGACCTAGCGGTTCCGGCAAAACCGAATTTGTCAAACGTTTGATCGAACATAAACATCATTTGATCGATCGTCCACTTCAACGCATCGTGTGGTGTTACAAAGAGTGGCAATCGGCGTACAGCCTTCTGCGAGAAAGTCAAGGCGATTCCATCGTCTTTGTGGAAGGCATTCCTGGCGAAGACGACAGGATCGTGTCTGACCCTAGTCAAACTCATTTGGTTATTTTTGACGACATGTTAGGAGAAGACGAAGAAGAAATTAAACTCTGGTTTATGCGCAAAGGGCATTATCGTAATGCCAGTGTCATTTACATCACCCAAAATTTGTTTAAACATAGTAAAGCCCATCGTACCATCAGTCTCAATGCTCATTACGTGGTGTTGTTTAAAAGCCCTAGAGATAAATCGCAAGTACAAGTCTTAGCCAAACAGTTAGGAACGCGTACGACGATGCCACTCAAACCCAACACGCTTATTTACTAGTGGATTTAAAACCCACCACTCCCGATTATTTGCGATTTCGTACCCATCTGTTTCACCACTGGTGCCAAGACGTGTACACGTCCCCTTCGTCGACTTAATCACAATCACCAAAAAAAGTCTATAAAAACTCGGTCACTTTGCCTCTGTCTCACACATCGTCAACATGACATCCCTTCAGTCTCATCTTCCCATTAAATTGATGCGTGCCTTGTACGGCATCAGTCGCGAAAAAAAATCCATAAATACGTGCTCGTGTCTTAGAAGCTAGTCTCAAAGAAGTCTTACGATGGTTTACGGTGAAAGCAGGTCAATTACTGCAAGGCATCATTCAGATTCCACATCAAACCAAACGTTTTTTTTTGAGAGAGAAACAAAGTAGCCTTGACGCAACTGGCTGATCCTCCCACTGACACTCAAACCAAAAAGGAAATCATTTTGAAACCTGGAGGAAGCAGGTCTCTAGGAGGTGTCATCATTCGTTCCCTCTTAAAATGGGATCCCAATGCTCCCAAAGTTCTGCCCAAGAAAAAAGCCACGCTGAAACGTACCCAGAAGAAAAAGAGCAACGGTGTCAAGACCAGGTCACAGCCTCAGAAAAAGAAAAGAAAAGTCCACAGAAAACAAAGCTTCTACTCGCAAGAGAGTGTCTCCAAAAACTTCTCCTCTAGCGGTGACACCCTCTTCCTCTTTAGCGGCAGTGGCCGCTGCTCACAAATTACCTGCCCCCAAAATCAAAGTCCAAGAGACAACGGGTGTGTTACAGAGTTTACTGGATTTGTCCAAGCAAGAACTGTCCCGATTTACTCCGTTGCGAACTCCTCCACGACGTGTGTTGCCTGTCATCAAGTTGATACGACGTAAAGACAATCAGTGGCGTCGCATTCCAGTATAAAAAAGACCCGAGGCAAACAATAGGTTTAGTGTTGTTGTGCTCCTGAACGCCCAAAGATGGCCCACCAAGAAGTGCACACCGTCACCATCGTCGTTCTTCTGTCCAAAAAGGAAAAGGAAAAAGAAAAGGACAGTCTCGTCATCCAAACAAAAACACTTAGTCAAACATCGATGTCATCCCCAGAAAAGACACACTCGTTGAAAGAAAAGAAGAAGTCACCAAAGAGGAGGATGGTTGCCTAGTCTTTTATTACCACACATGATCAAAACTCTTAAATCTATTTAAATCTATGACCACTAGCCAAAATAAGATAAAAGGACGCATGTGAAGCCATGGACTTTAGTGTATGTTGTGCACCAAAAGATGTCTCCTCATCGTCGTTCTAATGTCCAGAAAGGAAAAAGAAAAGGACAGTTGGGTCATCCGAAAAAACGCTTAGCCAAACATACACGTCCAAAGAAAACGAGGAGTCACCAAAGAGGAGGATTCTTTGGTGATTTTGCAAAACACATCGTCACCTTTATGACGAAGCGATAGTCCCCAAAAAAGGATAAAAGACCGTGTGACAAGTCATCGACGTTAGTGTATTTTTTTGCTGTGTGCCACGGAAGCAACGAACCAACCGAGAAAGATCTCACCCCAAAAAAGACATTCCTCTTCTGCCCCCAAAGGAAAGAAAAGGAAAGGACTGCCACCTCGTTTAGCCAAACATTGGGACATGTTGTCCGTCCTGTCCAAAGCTCCTCCACCCATGCGAAAAAAACTCATTCAAACTGCCTCCAAAGACGTCATCGATACCGTGTGCGAATGTTGTCTGAATGTGTTGAAAGGCACAATACCGTTGTCTAAACACCAGAAAGAATGCTTAGCCAAACATCGACAAGTTCTTCGCCAAAAGGTCCAAAAGAAAATACCCATTGGTCAAAAGAAAAAAATGTTGGTGCAACGCGGAGGAATTTTGCCCTTTTTGCCCATGTTGCTGAAAGGAGTAATGGGAACAATAGGAGGACCATTGCTGAAAGGACTATTGGGAACGATGGGAAACATCCTGGGATGATGAAGATAAAAAGGTCCAACAAGATAAAAGTGACCTTTGGAGTCAAAAGATCTCAGATGTCATCCTTGAAATCCGATGGAAGGACGAAAACTGGCTTTAGTGCCTTATAAACGTTAGATGGAATACCATCGTTGGCAAGAACAACGAACCCCTCATTTACCTCCCAATCCTCATTTCACCGAAATGTCCCAGTTACAACACGAATTGCAATCCTTGATGGATCGCAGCGATTTGTCAGAAACGGAAAAATCGCAACGGTACGGTCAATTGTTGCAACGACTGCAACTCTTTCACCAGAAAGCTTTAGATGAAACAGCTCTACCCACTCTGAAAGATTTTAAGACTCTGATGAAAAGTCCATCACCACCCTCCCCAGCGGTCAAGACAGACGCAACCCCACAGATGACTGAGGAAGAAGAGGCACGAGAAGTCTTTCAAACACCGTCAGCAGCTCCCATCCCTAGTAAGATTGCAGCGTCCTTGTTGACCCCATCCCCTACACCCCAACGAGAAGAACTTAAAGCTTGGGTTTAAAAGATGATGTCCACTCCTCCTTCGACAGAAGTGAAAAAGAAAGAAGGGAAACCAGAAGTGAAAAAAGAAAAGAAGACCAAAGCCATCTTATTACCACCACCACCACCACCACCACTACCTTCAACTTCTACACCCGTGGCAAATCGGACACGTAAAACCGTTTCTAAACCACCCCTCGTCCCATTCAGAGTAGCATCAGTGAAGAGTGGATCACTTATTAAAAAAATGGAGAAGGTGTTAGCCAGCATTTACTACGATACAGTCCATCCTGCAGGATACGGAGGAGTTCAGAAATTGTATCGTGCTGCCAAAACTCGACTGAAAAGTATCCGTTTACCTCTTGTACAACGATGGTTACATGAACAAACCACGTACACCTTACACAAACCCATTCGACGAAAATTTTCCAGAAGTCGCACCCAAGTGGAGGGTATCGATCATCAATGGCAAGCCGATTTAGCCGATGTCTCTTATTTGGTCACCTACAATCGTGGCTACAAGTATTTCTTTTGTGTCATCGACGTCTTTTCCAAATTTGCTTGGGTCGTACCATTGACTTCCAAATCGAGCAGTGAGTTAGTGCAAGCCCTCAAACTGGTGTTGAAACAAAGCGGTCGTCACCCTCTTCGATGGCAAACTGACAAAGGCACCGAATTTCTGAACCAAGCTTTCCAAAAAGAATTGAAGAAACGTGACATTCATTTTTTCACCACCGAGAATCCCGAAACCAAAGCCAGCATAGTGGAACGTTTTCAACGCACCTTGAAAGAATGCATGTGGAAATATTTTACGCATCAACACATTCTCAAGTACATCGACGTCTTGCCACACCTTGTCCAATCGTACAACCAATCTTACCATCGGAGCATTGGGCGTGCCCCCCAAGAAGTGACTGCTGACAACGAAGTGGCCGTCTTCGAGCGTCTGTTTGGTACGTCCCCAACAGTGACTGTCCCCAAGAAAGGTGGAGTGTTGGCATCAGGAGATTGGGTGCGCATTGGCAAAACCAAACGCACTTTCGACAAAGGTTACTTACCCAACTGGACCACTGAATTGTTTCGTGTCACTGAACGAGTGCGTGGCCGTTATCCTCCTGTCTATAAATTGGAAGACATGAACGAGGAAGTGTTAAAAGGAACGTCTTACTTGCCCGAGTTACAACGTGTGACCAAAAAAGAAGACGACGTGTACGAGATAGAAAGCATTCTCGATCGAAGAACTCGTAAAGTGGGAAAACGACGTGTCAAAGAAGTCAAAGTACATTGGAAAGGATATCCTCCCAGTTTTGACTCTTGGATCGACGCTTCGCAACTCATTGACTATAAAAAGAAGTGACCATCATGCCTTTCAACACAGCCTCAGCTACTGCAGTGACCACTCCTTCCCCCAGTTCTTCTCTGCAAGATCAACAAAAGCAACCCTTGTGGGTGTGGTGTGGAGAACGTGTGCCTAAAACGCAAATGGTCTTTTTCTGCCAAATCTTTGTGGTGTATTGTGTCATCGGTGCTGCCATTGCCAATTTGAGTTTGCAACAAGGAGACAAACAATTGTGGACCATTTTACTTAGCAGTTGCATTGGTTACCTTCTTCCCAATCCGTCTCTGAAATATTCCTCGAACGGAAACAACAACGGGAGTCCTGTGTCCAAACTTAGTCCCCCTTCCAACAGTCACCCTAACCATCCTCTTTTAGGCACTCCTCTGACTTTCAGTGACTCCTCGGACATTAGAACTCTGGAATTATGAACAACCAATTTTACTTAACATTACCCAGTGACAGTTCCATGGAGGTGTTTCCTAATAACACTTTGTGCTGTTTCTCGGCCAGATTACCTCAAGCCATCCAATTGGATCACGAAACCATTGGGAAGTGGCTTTGGTCGAAATGATTCACCCTACACAAATCAAAAACATCGTCGAAAATGAAAACACTTTTACGGTAGAAGTTTATGACGAACAAGTGTAAGAAGCCATGGATGAACACGCCAGTGTAGCTGACTTTATGAAATCACAAGACCCCAAAACTAAACGATTCACCTATCTGTTGACCATTCCTGCAGGTTAGTATTTTAGTGGTCAACATTTGGTGAACACGATTTCTACCAAATTCAATGCCGTGTTTGCCAAAGCCTTGGAGAGAACCAGAAAAAGTATCACCCTCGAGTACCACAAAATAGCTCGTCGTCTAATGATGAAATTTTCAGAGGACAAAGTATTGGCCATTACATTTTGCCCTGAATTGTATGATATTTTAGGTGGAGACACCAAGCTGATCATGATGAAAAACGAAATACCAGCCGTGACCGGTAACTCGGATTTTGCGAAATATTTTAGATTCCCTGTAGAAATGAACCAAGGACTGAATTTTATTTTTGTGTACTCCGATCTGGCGGAGTACAACTTGGTGGGACACACCTCCGTACCGTTACTGCGTGTCATTCCTTTCAAAGTGGATTCTTCCACGGTTGCTGACGAGGAAGGTGGAAACACCTATCACGTTCACCGCGAATTTGTACATCCTCACTATTTGCCCGTCAGCAAGTCTTATTTCGACACTGTCAACATTACTATAAAAGGAAATCTGGGACAAAATATTCCATTCACCAAAGGGAAAGTCACAGTGAAACTCCATTTTCGAAAACGATTACTCTAACTTTTTGTCAGTCATGTATCCTGTATACCAAGGAGTCGCTCGACAGCGAGGACATGGTTTAGGTGATATGCTCAAATCGGCCTTTCGTACAGTGGCTCCCGTTTTGAAACCGATGGTGACACGGGGATTGCACGCCTTAAAAGATGCCGCGTTGACGCACGGCAAAGAATTTCTCCAAAATATCATCATTGACAAACAAAACCCCAAAGAAGCTTTCTTGAGAACAGGCAAAAATGTCTTGCTTTAAACGGGAAAAGACATTTTGGGCCGGCGAGAAACTCCTATCAATGTCCTGGGCGATGCCGAGTCAGGCATTCCTGCTTCCCTGACACCACAGCAAGGACAAGGCAGAAAAAGACGACGAAAACACCCCTTGAGAAGACTTCACGCCCCTAGAGCTAGAAAGACTAAGAAAAGAAAACCTGTCCGAGAATTAGACGTTTTTGATTTTTAAAAAAGAAAATGATGCACCGAGAGTCTTGTGCTTGTTCCAAGTCGGAACTGGATCTGTTTGCCATGCCACCCACCATGATGACGATGCAAGAATCCCAATGGGTCGAATTTCATCCCGCCTCCTCTTTGACGGATTCAGCTCTCATCGAGTTTGAAATCAAAGATGACCCGAAGATTACATCGATCTGAATAGCATTTACTTCTATCTGAAACTGAAAGTGATCAAAACCGACAACACCAAACCGGGAGCCGATGCCAGAGTAGCTCCCGTCAACAATTTCATGCATTCCTTGTTCAGCGAAGTGGATTTATACTTGAATAACAAACTGGTCAGCAGCAGTATGGATACTTACCCTTACCGAGCGTACCTAGAAAATCTCTTGACGTACGGAAAAGAGGCCAAGAACACTGATCTGGATGCTTGCGTGGTATGGAAACCTGACACCGCAGGTGAAGACACGTTTAACGACACAGCCCTGACAGTCGATGACAATCCTCACAATGTGGGTTTTAACAACCGTCGAAGGAAAATCCTGCAAGCTCGTAGTTTAGAACTGGTGGATCGCTTGCATTTGGACATGTGGTTGCAAGACAAGTATTTGCTGAACGGAGTGGATATTCGCCTGAGACTCAATCGCAGCAGTGTCGCTTTCCATCTGATGGCTCATGCCAACGAGTACAAAACCATCATCCAAGAAGCCAGACTTTACGTGCGTCGCGTAGAAGTGTTACCTAAAGCGAGAAACGACATCAGTCACACATTGAGCAGATCGACCGCCAAGTATCCGATACGACGTGTAGAAGTGAAAACGTTCACCATTGCTGCTGGACTCCGATCCAAGATCGAAGATCATCTGTTCCAAGGACAGTTACACAAACGTTTAATCGTTGGCATCGTCAGTAATGCAGCCCTCAACGGAGCCCACGATCAAAATCCTTTCCAGTTTAAGCACTACAGAGTGTCCATGATCGAAGTCAGTCGCGATGGCAAGACCTTGTGTACCAGACCCTTCGAACCTAACTTTACCCAGAAGAATTACTTGAGATCGTACTTGTCCCTGTACGAAGCTACCGGACAACTAGGAACCAACACCAGTCAAGGTATTTCGTACGAAGATTATGTAGGAGGTTACACTTTGTGGGCCTTTGATTTCACTCCAGACGAAGGCAGCGACGAGGGTCATTTCCACCCTATAAAATCTGGTCAACAGCGTGTGGAACTTCAATTTGCAGAAGCTCTCACCGAGACGGTCAACGTCATCTTGTATGCCGAATTCGATAATACCATAGAAATCAACAGTTTGAGAGAAGTCATTCTAGACTATTAGACACAATGGAAGACTCCTATCCCTCTTTAAACAGTGGAGAATCTTTGGACATGGAATGGGAGGGTAGCGTGAAAACAGAACCCCAAGACGAAGTCAAAGAGGACGAGGTAGTCGTCAAGTCCAGATGGCCAGAACAAGAACAACATTTAGTGTCCTGTTTTGCTAAACACCTAGCGGATACCATTACGGAATTGTCCAAGAAATATTGTTATGGATGTCAAAACGATCATCCCAGTCAAATTCAACACGATAAATGTATGATGATGAGTCAAGAAGAAAAATTGGACGAGTATCTGGACGACGCTTGGAGTCTCATCTCGGAAAAAGCAGTGTTGCATGAGTGGGATAAAGGCTTGCGTGATCATTCCTGCCCTCCAATTACTACTCTAGAGATCTATCGCATCGAAGCTCTCTTAGCCCAGAGTGCGGAGACAAAGCGAAGAAACGGCTACTTGACAGAGCGTTTCAAACAAAAAGTCAGAATTGAATTGATGACTTATCATTACCTGTGAAAAAAAAAACAGCACAACAAAAAAAATGGATACCTGGGAACTTTATTACCTTTTGAAAAGTAGTTCGTATACTGCTTCTTGGAATCCTGTAGTGTGCGCTAAAGATGAACTACCTCATCGCAAACGTCAAGACCATCAAGCTTATGTCATCAACACGGACGAAAGTCATCTCCCAGGAACTCATTGGGTTGCCGTCTACTTCCCTCAAGAGGATTGCGTGGAATATTTTGATTCGTATGGATTACCCCCTTTGGAAGACGATATCATTGACTTTATGAGAAGAAATGCCCAGACGACACCATTCAATAATGAGAAATTACAAGGCACAGATTCCATAGTGTGTGGACAATATTGTGTGTATTTTCTTCATCAACGCAGTCTTGGATATCCTTTAGAACATAGTGACATATTTTGATCGTCACTATTCTAGAAACGATGAGAAAGTAGATCGATGGTTTTGTGACCATTATGGCTATCTTATGTCTTTAGCTAGGAAACGTAGTGTACATCAATGGCCTCATGACTTCCATCAATGGAAATCTCACATGATTTCACAACGTTGTCAGCCTTGTCAAAAATAATTTGTTTCATGTTATTATTACTTGTTAATTGTTAGTAGTTGATTGTTGGTTGAATAAAAAATGTGTTTTTGAAAAAAAATATGTCTGTCGTTTGTTTTCAAAAAAAAAAAGATTGTGAATATATGCTCTTTGACTTTCTCTCTGCCCCTCACCATGACATTCGCTATCATAGCGTCTCGACACTAAAACCGAGTAGGGATGTTTTCTATCGCGTCCGCGTTTGAACCATATAAAGCGGGTTGGTCTCCAGTCCAGGAAGCTCTACCTGCCGCTCCACAAAACCCTTCCCTTCCGGACAAGCGAAACAAAACCAGAATATTCTTTAAAGGATGCTGGGACCATTACACAGGTGCTAGAGAAAATAGACTAGCAGAAACCTGGGTGAAATCCTGATCTCGGCAAGCCAGTGCTGAGTGAAGATTTCCCACCATGGCCCCGACACACAAAAATTTATTTACAAATTTATGAATTATTTACGTATACATTTTCTCTATTTATTATTTTCATTTAAATTCTATTTATTTATTTTCCTCTTTTCTTTATAAATTAATCTTATTTATTTATTCTATTTATTGTAAATGTCTTACTTTCATTCATTCTTTAAAAATCTCTCTCTCTCTCTCTTTCTCGGATCGGACAAACATCAAAGCAAGGGGCAGTCCAGGAAGCTCTACCTGCTGCTCCACAAACCTCTTCCCTCTCGGACAAGCGAAACAAAACCGGACAAACATCAAAGCAAGGGGAAGTCCAGGAAGCTCTACCTGCCGCTCCACAAACCCCCTCCCTTCCGGACAAGCGAAACATAACCAGACAAGTATCAAGGCAAGGGGCAATCCAGGAAGCTCTACACATAGCCTCAGCAGCCATTGAAGTCAGACGTAAATGGTGCAGAGTGGCAAGAAGGTCGGCGGCATTCGCAGCAGGGAGCCATCCTCCGCCCCAGGAACAAAGAAATCTTGACCGGCCACAGACCACAGTAACCCGATACCGGACATACACTGACTGTACTTCCAATAATTCCACTAACTCCAGTAAGCAAGGGGCAGTCCAGGAAGTTCTACCTGCTGATCCACAAACCCCTTCCCTCTCGGACAAGCGAAGCAAGACCGGACAAGCATCAAGGCAAGGGGCAATCCAGGAAGCTCTACCACCCCCTCCCTTCCGGACAAGCGAAATAAAACCAGGGGCAATCCAGGAAGCTCTACCTGCCGCTCCACAAAACCCTTCCCTTCCGGACAAGCGAAACAAAACCAGACAAGCATCAAAGCAAGGGGCAGTCCAGGAAGCTCTACCTGCTGATCCGCAAACCCCTTCCGGACAAGCGAAACATAACCAGCTCGAGATACAATTCCTCCTCGTAAGAAGGAGCTATTGTAATTCCCACTCGAGATGGACAAACGTCCCTCCCCTCACACCTACCCAAAAGACAAGCGAAAACGGGCATAAAACGGGTGCTAGGGAATACATACTAGCATATACCCGGGTGGAATCCTGATAGCGGCAAGCCAACGCCGACTATACAGATTTCCCACCAAGAACCCGATCATGGGACCAAATGTGGTGGTTGAGGAGAAGGCGCCCTTTTCCCTTTCAAAACCAAGCGTCTTCTACTTATGAAGACCAAAAACAAAACAAACACGATCCTTTAGATCCACCGTCTAAAAAATCCAACCACCGAAACAAAAAACTGAGTACGGATAAAGGTTATGGAAGGGTTAACCCCCCCACATAAATTGGAAATCTTTTTCGGCAAACGCACAAGTACACTTAGTACACAAAATTCAAACTCATCGATCTATTCAAAATTCACAACCCCAAACGCTTGAACAATTGCACGGGTGACTTTCACTACATTGGCATAGGGCCGTCCACTAGCAAAACTGGACAAGATTTGACAAAAAAACCGGCCTTGGCGTTGGGCCGGGGCGCGCGGTTGTCGGCTTGGGGGTGCTCTGCGGGGTTGTCTCCGGGGCGTTGCTGTGGGGTTTTGTGTTGCTGCCTTCTGGGTTCCTTTCCGCCTTTCCTCGCTGCCGGACTCATGATGGGTGCTGTGATGTAGACGCAAACTAGGAGGCTATGATGGCACCATATTCATACCTCCAGAAGGCCGTGATGGCACCATACTCACACCTCGGGGGGCCCAGCCTAGGGCTCCGAGAGGCAGTGGTGGCACCATACCCACACCTCCGAGGGCCCAGCCTAGGGCTATAACCAGTCGCAAAAGCACATAGTGCATATGCGACTATAATCCATCAGTCAGTCAGTCAGTCTGGCCATCAACATCATCACAGCCTCAGCAGCCATTGAAATCAGACGTGTTATGCGCCACACAGAAAAACAGCCAAATTTAGTAATATTAATAATTGTATTCTACATCAGAACACGAAAATACGACAGAACTAACAAATCTACAAAATACGGGATTAAATCCAGGCAAATTGAGATAACCAGCTGTAAATAATACAGATAAACAAGAAAATCGTCAGCAGTCGCAGCAGGGAGTCATCCTCCACCCTAAGAACAAAGGAATCTTGACCAGCCACTGACCGCAGTAACCCTATACTGGATATACACTGACTGTACTTCCACTAACTGCATTAAGGTAAAGGAAATAAATAACCCATATTAAACTAACACATAACTAACAACTAATAACTCCAACAAATTAATAACCCGCTATCAATACGACTATTAACCTTCCTAGAAAATTCAACTAGGCAATAAGAATTTACTCAAATTACTACCATTTAACAACACTAGCCCAATCCCGCTAATAAACCACCCCTACAATCAAAACACGCACGCAACGAATTCGTTTATTTGTATCACAGAACGCCAAAAACTTTACCTTTACAAAAAGGCTATTAACAAATCAAAAAACTCCACCCGACCATACAAGAATTCTCAATACAAAACCCACGCATAACATAACAACCAACCAATCAGCTTCGACCTTACAACCACAAATTAACTATTCATAGCATACCAACCTGTAACAAGAGCGCATAGCGATTTAACACTACCCCTTTGCGGAAGTATAGAATCAATACAATAAAATCACACAGGGCAAGTGCCTAACCCAACAACCAATCAGAACTGCTCACACAAAACAATCAGGCTATAATAACGACTATCAAACTGTAAAGAGCTCCTACATTTAATGAAGCATACTTTCTGCCAGGAACAAAGGAAACTTAAATAACAAGATCATATAAACAAGACCTAATTTATAAATAGAAACCCACAATAAGCAAAACTACCTTTAAATATAAACAATTACAAACAATTAATAGGAAATACTTAATAACTATAAACAACATAAATAATCACATAACATTAACAGTATCAAACATAGATAAGCCCCATAACCCAAATACACAACAAGCGCACTCGATCCGAAACCAACCACTACGAACACCACAGAATAAATCAAATACAAAGCTAGGGACAGACCAAAAGTCGACATACAAAAGTAAACCAATAAAAAGGGAAGCAAACGAACAAATATTAAATTATTAAATGATAATAAAAACAAACCACAAATTACCCATAAACAATATAAATATTGTACCACACTAACAATAAACAGCAATAACTTCAGCATACTACTCCAAACACACAAAGAACACACAACACAATCAACATCACACAAAATCTAATCAAAACACAGCTAGGAACATAATAAACCAGAACAAAAAAGTAAATAAATAATATGAACAAAATAAGACTAGAGCAATATCGAGCATAAACAAAGTTAAGGACAGAACAAACCTGATCTACAAACGCAAATAAGGAAAATAATACACAATAAAACCAAACAAAAAAAAAGAAAAAAAAAAGAAAAGAATAAAGCACAATAACATACAAAAAATATACGGAAATTTACCATTGAGAGTGTATATGATATAACTTAACTAACCTAACTAAGTACACATAGAAACTTTTTACCCCAACAGCATAACCTAGTATTACAGGTAATCTGATACAATATCAGCAGAAAACATCAGTAAATATACACACTGAACAGGTAAGACAGGAAAAGACCAAACTAGAAACTCAAGACAAACAATACAACATGGAACAAAGACCAAGCAACAAAGTGAAACTCCAGAATAGAAACAGAAGGGACGCCTGTAAACTCAGCAAACTCATCAATAAAATGCGGAAAAACAACTGCAAGGAAACCCAGGAACAATCGACCACACCACCACCACAATGAGGAATCCAAACACGCCCAGAAGTATCAAAATAGGAACATATAGCTCCACGGCAACAACAAGGCAAATCACCAAAACAATCTTAACTGGAAAGGCAGAAAGGTACATCAAACAAACCGCCACATTGGTTAAAGCACCAATTACAAACCTTGAAGAAGCAACGGAAGAAATACAAGCCACAAAAACACAGAAACCCATACAAATACAAATACAAGCGGAAACCTACACAACAAACCATCAAGAAACAGCACAACAGACAACACATGCAACACAGCCAACAACACAAAAGAATGACAAAGAAAACTCAACAACAACAACAACACCATCAACAATTGAGACAAAAATCTGCAGAGAACAAAAACAAGGCCACAGCTATGAAAAAGAAATAAAGGACACCACACAAGAAAACACCAAAGCCAGCATGAAAGAAAACACAGGGGCTACAACAAATACGAACATAAATATCTATAAAACAAAAGCCACGACCTGAAAAAGAAAGATAACCAACAACAATACCACTGAACACAGCAACGACAACAACAACACCAACAACAACAACAAGAAAGGAAAACTCACCAACAACGACAGCCAAGAAGCAGGACCCTCTAAAGTTAGAACAACAATAGAAAAGGAAAACATAAAGAAACTCCTAAGGGTAAACAAAAATGTTCTACCACAATCATCCCAACAACTACAACAAACACATTCAAAAGTAAACACGTGGGGGGGGGACAGAAACAACCATGAAATGGTATACCAAGACAGCAGGAACATGGAAACAAAAGACAACCAACATCAACAACACCAAACACTACAATTACAACAATAACATCAAGAGGACATTCAACAACATCAGCCAAGAAGAAGGACCATCAAAAATTACCAAGTTCACAACACAATTAAAATTAAAAAATAAACTGCAAGCCTTAACTAAAAACGGAAACGACCGACACCAAACATCCCTCCAACAACAACAAACTCAATCCTAACAACAAACAATAAGGAACATCATCTACCAGCATACAATGCGCTACGAAGATTACGCCAAGACACCAAAGGAGAAACATCCACTCAAAGGAAAACCCAAAGTAAAAAGAACAAAAATAATCACGACAACACCCAACACCATACAAACAACAGATCCAGTAAAGGGACAAAATCAACAAACCCTCGAACAGGAAAAGGATAACATACAAAACCAACACCAAGTCACAACCATACATTCAATTAAGAACCAAACAGAAACAACAAGAGCAACAACAACAACAACAAAAACAACCACCCTAGCATCGATACCCAAAAAGAGGAAAGCAGTGAACACAACACACAAAGGAAATAGCACCGACGGATAACAAAAGAAGGAAAACAACCATCAGAACAGCCAAAAGGCAGGTCCCTCCACGCACTTTGCACAAAAACAAAAACATGGCAGATCTGAAACCCATAGGGGAGATGAACAACAGCAACAAACAAGACCAAAAAACAACAACCCGGAGCACCCACCTACAACAACACATGAAGAACACGCCAAAACATCCAAGGGTAAACACCCACTTAAAGGACTACCCAAGGTCAAGAGAACTATAAAGACCATTAAACGAGATCAAACCAGCAGAAGCAACACCAATACAGCCAACGCATACAACATCAACATCGATGATCCAAACAACAATAGAAAGACAAAACAACACCTACATCACCCTGCTTACTTGACACTTTATATTACCAGCCAAAACGACAACTTCAAGAAAATATTGACCAAAACTCTTGCATCAACACTAAGACAACACCAGAATGACAACTTTAAAATAATACGACCAAGGGCCAACTATATCATCATATGGTGCGACACAAAAATCCAGATGGCCCAATACCAAAAAATCACTCAAATTGCTGGAGTTCAAGTTACAATCAAACCACACCGAAAGAACTCCACAACAATAAACCAAAACCAAAACCACCAATTCCACCAAAACCAAGCCGACCAAGCACGGACACATGCAACCCATACAGCCGCTAATAAAAGCCCTAACCAAAAAGGATCAAAACAACAACCAACGCTAACCATATGGCAATGGAACTGCAGAGGGCTGTATGCAAACCACGCAGAATTAGTAGCAACATTAAACGATACCGACAACAAACCCGATATAATATGCCTACAGGAAACAATGATACCGACAAACATCACCAAAATACCAAAAATTAAAGAATCACCTTCTACAAACACAGACCACACGGATGGCGCGGAGGGGGACTGGCAACATACATACACAATTCGATCCCGGAAGTATCAGAACTTATAATTGACGCCAACACGGAAAACAAACACATAGAATATCAAGGGATACAAATTAAAATAGGAAACAGACACATCGACAAATACAACATCTACGACCCACCTACCCACACCACGAACTCGACACACAACCTTCAACAAATCTTGCAACAAAAAAACAAGAACAGCATTGTCTGCGGAGATTTTAACGCGCACAACATAGAGGGGGGAGGAAAGCACACGGACACCAGAGGAAAAAGGATGGAAAATTTCGCAAGGAAAAATCACCTAATTGTTCTAAACACAGGAACACCCACAAGAATAGACACAGCAACTGGAAAACTTACAACACTTGACCTCACACTAGTAACACCAAATATGGCACAGATTACTGAATGGGAAGTATTAAATCAAAGTACCATGGAGAGCGACCACTTCCCAATACAAACAACCATGCATATACAGCGCCCGAGAGAGCAACAACAAGGCCCACAAAAATGGAAAACGGACCAGGCAGATTGGAACCAATTCCAAGCCATACTCAGCAACAAGCACATCGAAGACCTACAAAGCACAGACACTACCAAATACTACGACAACATAACAGAAGCCATCAACAAAGCGGCACAGGAAACCATACCTAAAACAAGTGGGAAAACAAATAAAGGCCAGGTATTCTGGAGGACATACGAATGCAAGAAAGCAATACAGGAGAAGAAAAAGGCCCTCAATCGATTTAAACGCACCAAACTATCCAAAGACCTGGACACATACAAACAACACGAAACCAACGTTAAAACAACCCTCCGAGAGGCCAAACAAACATCATGGAAAGACTACTGCTCCACACTTTCCCATCGTACTAAAACCAAAGAGGTGTGGACAAAAATCAAAGCAATAAGAGGGAACTCCACTAAATCAACACCAAAATTAACAGGAACACAAACAAACCAGGAACGAGCAGAAAAACTAGCACAACACTTTGCCCACGCCAGTAGCAATCTGAATCATACACAAAGCTTCATGACACAGAGACAACTACTCGATGATAAATACCCACACCTATTCACTGACCAAAGCAACAACTCTCCCCTAAATGACTATTTCACAATATATGAATGGAAGAGCCCTACAGAAGAAGAAACCAACAGCATCAGTCGAGGACAACCTAGGATACACCATCTATAAACAACTGCCGACAAACATGCAACAGATAATAATCGACATGATAAACCAAATATGGAAAACGGGCAATATACTGGCACAATGGAAACAGGCAATTGTCATTCCAATCCCAAAATCCGGAAAAGACACAAAACTTGCCATATCTTATCGACCAATATCCCTCACAAACTCAATCTGTAAGATTATGGAAACAATGGTCACCAATAGGATCAAACATCACATGGACACAAACAACCTCCTGACAGAAAATCAAAGCGGCTTCCGAAACAAAAAATCCACAACTGACCAACTTATAAGACTCGAAGCGGACGTTAAGCTGGCCTTCAACGCTAAGAAAAAAACTAACAGACATCTCATAGCAATATTCTTGGACTTGGAAAAAGCATTCGACCTTGTATGGACAAAAGGACTCATCACTAAACTAAATTAACACGGAATCAACGGGAGGATCCATCAATGGATCGCGAACTTTCTAACAGGACGATAAATCAAAATTAGAATAGGAGACAAACTATCAAACACACATTGGAAAACGGAACACCACAAGGAAGCGTAATAAGCCCCACCCTCTTCAACATCATGGTCAACACCCTCAGCAACTATATCGACAACAACATCTCCGTGTCACAGTTCGCCGACGACAGTGGAATCTGGAAAGCGGGCAACCCAAACAACCTATCCTACATCAGTCAACTACAAAAAAAACCTTGACTCAATAAGCAAGTTGGTGACGAACTGGGGGTTCAAAATATCCAGCGACAAAACAGTAGGAATACTCTTCTCACCACCAAATAAACGAACACCCAAATACCCAAACCTCTATCTTCAAGGAACACAAATTAAATTCGTCAAACAAACATACTTCTTGGGCATGACACTGGACGAACACCTCACTTGGAAATACCACATTACAGACCTTATTAACAAATGCAAGCAAGATCTCAACCTACTAAAACATCTCAAAGGGACAACTTGGGGAGCAGATCAACAGACACTGTTCATGCTATACAAAGCTCTCATCAGATCCAAATTAGACTACGGCTGCCAAATATACGACTCTGCAAACAAGAACCTACTCCAAAAACTTGACAGCATCCAGTACAAGGCTCTCAGACTATGCACGGGACAACTTCCAAACATATCAAACTACGAACTCCAAATACTAACGGAAGACCTACCCCTACACATCAGGAGAGAAGAACAGATACTACGATATGCAATCCGAAACTCCATACATCCAGAGAACAACCCAACTAGAACAGCGTTCAAGCACTGTGACACAATATTCAACGTAAAACTAGTGCCAAACCCTCCAGCCTGCAAGAAAGCACACACATTAAAAGACGAAATGAACCCCAAGGGAATCCAGGCCGAACAACGTCAACTTTGTGATCCCACACCATGGAGAAACAGCGAACCTACAGTCAACCTAGCGATCAAAAAACATTGGACCAAAAACAGCACAACCCCTGGAAACTCCTAACCTCGATAACCGAAATCCTGGAAAACCAAGATCTACACGGACGGCTCAAAGTCACAAGAATGAAACAGAACAGCAGCAGCAGTGGTGGTACCCAAGCTCAACCAAAAAATAGAAGTTAGATTACCAGACGGATGCTCCATCTACACCGCGGAATTCTGGGCGATTAAACAAGCGCAGACCTGGATAGAAAGCCAAACCAACAACAAAAAATATGTCATCATCACAGACTCGCTAAGTGTACTACAGTCAATAGAATCAGGATCATCACAAAGCAGGAGCAACATGCTAGAGGAAACACTATACACCCTACGACAACTGGAATTAAACCAGTTCAAGGTCTAATTCTTATGGGTGTCCTCTAACATTAACCTATCAGGAAACGACAAAGCAGACCTAGTAGCCAAACAGAGTATACAACACAGTGAAATTCAACACATACCATACAGCGTGCAAGAGCTATATAGCGAAGTCCAACAACGAATCAACGAAAAATGGCAACTTCACTGGGACAACTCCACCAAGGGCAGACAACTCTACCAAATACAGAAATACGCAACCAGATACACCAAGACACCAAAAACACTCCAAACAGTTTAACTAGGAGTAATCAACAAAATCAAAACAGGAAAAACACTTCTACAGACCAGCCTTGGAAAATATATCACGACTCAACCAGACAACAACCAAAACTGCCCACACTGCACAGAACTGGAAACACTAGACCACATATTCAACGACTGCAGCAAATACCAAGCTCAAAGGAAACATTTCAAGGAATACCAACAAGGCATCGGCTCCCCGGACGGGTACCCGGACACGCTAGATACAACAAAGAACAAGAACTTGGAAATGACATACGACAACGTCATCCGATTCCTAAAGACAATCAACAAGTTCCAAGACATATAAACTCAACTGACGACTAAAAACAGTGCAAAACGACCAAGTCAACTGACAAGCGGACCGACAACAAGACATAAACAACCAAGACAACAGACAACCGACTGATAAAACTAAATAAAACAGACTATGACAGGAAGCCGGACCAAAACAAAAGCCAAAATAAAACAACATAAAAACACAACAAAACAACCGTAT